>CM075860.1:6185717-6450717 GCA_037975125.1 Latrodectus hesperus | reverse complement strand
TCACAGGTGCAGCCTGTATCTTCGAATTTCCGCACTAAATCACGCAGAGCTTGCAGAGTACATGGGCCGCGTCGTTGTCGATGATTGCAGCGATACACACGCAAGGCTTCCGCAGCGTTCATCCCATTTTGGTAATAGAGTTTGATCAATTCACCGCGAACTTTCCTAGGAAGACTCATATCGTCGGCATGTGCGAGTTCCCGAATGACGACTTCGCATACCCGCTTGGTATTTTATAGGTTTCCTACGCTGAATATCTGGCGACCGGCGTTCTGTGATTGGTTTCTTGACTCTGTCACATGCAAATTTATTGCGTGCGCCCAGATCGTGTTTTATTGGCCGGTTTTCAGAACTCTTTTTTGTGTTTGCAGAACACGTCCGTTTTTAGACATATCGGTACCATTTCAACGCTATTTAGGGTTTTCGCATGTGCTGAACATTTTGCGATGGTAAAAAGTAGACGTTGCCATTCGAAAATTTCGAGTTTCTGTCACTATAACTGTAACCGCGAGGGCCACTGTGTTGCCATTCACAGAATCTCGAGCGCATATCTCAAAAGAACTATATTTGAAATATCATCTTGATCGGTTAAATAGAATGGACGCTAGAAGTGCAGATGTTGGCAAAGTTTTTTTATAATCACCCTGTATATTTATATATATTTATATTTATATATATACATATATATATATATATATATTTATGTATATATATATATATATATGCTGAGCTGGCAGCCGAATGGTTAGCGCTTTTGCCTTCGGTTCAACAGTTCGTGGGTTCGAATCCCACCTTGGGCATGGATGTTTGTAGTGGTTCGGAATCCACTTTAAACCGTAAGTCCCGGTCTAATTAGCTCTCGTGTGCAAAAAAATGACCGTTGAGCGACAAACAAAACAAAAAAAAATTATATATATATATATATATATATATATATATATATATATATATATATATATATATATATATGTATATATATATATATATATATATATATATATATATATATATATATATATATATATATATATATATATATATGTATATATGTATATATTTATATATATGTATATATATATATATTGTTGGCCACCCTAAAGGTAGATTACTACAAATAATGGGAAATTTATATCATACGTTTGCAGTTGTACAGAAATCATTAGCTTTGCAGAGAATGTGCACATGTAGTGTGACAGAGATTACTGATTCGAACTTCGTAGCAAGCGTTTTCCTTGTAAGTTTTTAAACTATGCCTCATAGAGCTAATTTTAGAGTCCGACAGAGGAAAAATAGTTGCCTATAAGGACTGCAGAATATCTTTCAAAGAAATCAGTGATCATGCTGGGTGAAAACATGGTTGAATGGTGGGCCGGCGAGACTGATCGTTCCGAGCACCACTGCACGGGATTACAAATATACTGTACACGTAATTGTGTTGGATATCTCAACCACATCACGAACCATAGCTCAACATATTCAAAATCTTACATTGCATTCGTTGTCTTATCGTACCATTCGACGTCGTTTGCAGCTCAGTGAAATGTCCGCTTGGAGTCCAATGCTTCATTTACTCTTGACTCAAAACCACAGGCTCTTGCGCCACGAGGATGTGATAAACATGGACAACGGAATAGATTCACTTAATATGACGTCAAAATCACATGTCATTTACGCCTGGTGATTTTTTGTTTGATAAGACGGCCACTATTGAATCTAATAGGTTACGAGCAGTTCTGCGGTGATATTTATTTCGCCATTTTGGCCATTTATCCTCAAATTATTGACCTTTTTGTTTCCAATGTTGCTCATAAGCATTTCAGTGAAACTAATTTCTTAAAATGTTACTCTTTTAAAGTAAAATGGTGGCTTAATGTGAACTACGTGGTTATTTTGGTAAAAATGTTGATGATACGATATAAATTGCTCCATTATCTTCTATAAGTTCTTATAAAACAATTCTAATGACAAAAATGATTCATGCCACAATAAAGATCTTTTATTTATTTTTTTTTAATTATTTGCGAAAATTATTCAGCTTATTTAACATTGAAGAATTTGAAAAAAATTATAAATATCCAACTGTATATTTATCAATGATAATTGTTTTCATAAATTGGCATTGTAAAAAATTAAAAAATATTGTGCTATCAAGCTGATGAATAAAATTAAATTGAACACATTTACAAAATTCATATACAAATATACACAAATAATGTACACAATCTGTTTGGTATTTGCCGCTTGACAAGTACATAATGTAGAAATACCGTTTGTTGGTGAATTTATTCCATTGAAAATTGAACTGAAGAATTCTGCTTCTGCCTGCAAGATCTTGATATTCAGATTTGAATGAAAAGACGATGTCCCTAGAGATTGCTGTAGTGTTGCGTTATCCATATCTATACTAGTCCTGCCTTCATGGTTAAGGATGGAAACTATTATAAATTTATAAATCTCACTCATACCGAGAAAAATTACTTTTCTCCTCGTTGTAAAGTTTATTATTTGAATGACGAATTACCTAATAGAGATTTGTTCTTTGTAAAAATAAACTCCTCTGAGTTCTTGAGAATGAAAATTTTTCGTTCATAGAAATTCATCGTTGGAATTTAAGATTTGGCGCCATCATGCCACGTGAACGACGCTTTTCCCACGAAGCCATTCTGAATGATAAAGCCTAGGTTTGGATGACTGCACTGACGCTTTCAAAGAAATATAATAGAAAGAAATAGGTGATTTTATCACGATCCTGTCTTCAGGATAGTTCAGTAACACACAATACCTTCGTTTCTGGCGACACATTTATTCCCACATTAACGTACACAAACAATTTTAGACATTTTTCCATATTTCAAGATATATTTTTCATCGGCCTGGGAGCGGGACATCCGCTACCCTGACAATCACAACAACCAACCGTTCTTCTCGCACCGACTAGACTCCTCTATCAAGTCTCCACGTCTCTCCCCTTGGCAGACAATGCTTGATTTTTGTAAAATATTAATATAATATTACTTTCCAAAAGTTAGTCAGAAAAAGGATGAGTTTTTAGCAAAAATGCTTGTTGGACTTAGATTGAGATTTGTAAACAATCGAAATTTTATGTGACCAATTTAGATTTGACAATAATTTAAACTTTTTATTATTGATGTATGATATTACTCGATTTTACTAACCTTTAATTTAGGAATTCTCGCGATTTTACGGTCCTATCATTACATGATCCCATGAACGCAGAGGTCAGTTTTAATTCCTGTTTACGATATAAAATTTTGAAAAATCTTTTCTTGCATCTTTCATTTGTGATTATCATTTGATAAAAAAAATCAATTTTCTATTTTTTATTTTATGATTGAGAAAGTTGTATGGACATTTTATTAGAGATTAATGCATCCTTCAAATTGTGGACAACCACTGTGGGTGTTAAAAATATGCATTTTTTTAACCATAAAAAAAATGGTTGTTTCTTTCGTTCCAGTTGAGATCGTGGCTACATTACTTTAGGAACATGTTCAATATCCCCATACACTTGGCGACGCGGCGAATTTTTTTGTCGCCTAGCTAGGCACGCGTTAATTAAAACGGGTAATTTCCCTAAGTTCGATCTAAAAATAAGCATTTCAGAAAATTTAAAAAGGGAAATAAAGATAAATAATGAACTTACTTGATATGAAGTCAAGCTGACATTATTCGTTTGTCACCATTATCAAATTTTACAATAATAATAATAATAATAAATAAAATAAAAATAATTAATTAAAACAATAAAAAGATGATAATAAATTAAGAAAACTAAATAAGGAAAAAAGAATATTTAAAGGTTTTAAATATATAAAATAAAATATAGCATTTAATAAGAAAATATATATTAAAATTAAACCAAATAAAAGTAAATAGTATAAAAGAAATAGTAAAAAATAAAAATTTACGATAATTGGACACTGGCGACAACGAAACACAACAGCGGGAAATCCACTGATTCCAGCAGCAACAGTAAACGAAATTAAAGTGACTACCAATTAAAACGTAAAACAATTAGCAGAGAAAGTTCTCGAATTGAAACTAAAAAAGCTATTGCTACTAAAAAAAGCACATATATAACGTAAAAATTATTTAAAACACGAGAAAAACGGATTCTGGCAACGAAAAAATAAAAATAGTAACAAAAACTAAATTTGGCAACACTACAATAAAAACAAAAGCTGAAATCGGCAACACTACAACGTAAACAACGGTTACCAGATTTGGCGAGTAATCAGTGTATGGGGATACTGAACTTATTCCTCACTTTATTTCAATTCTCATTGTTTTAAAGTATTCATGACGTCAGATAATGTGTCATCTACACCATATATAGTTAAGTACGACATCTGAATGAGGCGGCGTCGTAAATCCGACCTGTCGACGAATTTGCCGCATTCTTCGTGCGGAAGCAAGCAAGACGAAGTTCACCATGGAATGCTTGAGAATATTGCCGAAGTTCATTTTGTTGGTAAAATGATTTCTTATATAAGGACCAAAGCATTGGTTTGAGAAGCCATTTTCCATTGATTCAAACCAATTAACACGTTGACAATAAAACAGAAGAAAAAGCAAAATGAAAATGACAAGACAAACATTCACTGTATAATTAGCTTAAATCGGCACGGACGATTTAATTTTTTAAAAAATTTCATTAATTAATAGAATTTTAAATTAATAATAAGATATTTGCATATGACGTCCTCGAATCCTCGCAGACGAAATTGTTTGCGTACTTTCTAAAGGAAAATTGAAAATAAACTTGAGTTTCGATTCATTTTGTGAAATGTAGTCAGTAATGTTTGGTGAATTAGTATTAATCGCTTGCATACTGAAATGAAGAGAAAAAGAAATAAGAATTGCACTTGGGTATAGACTTGTGGTAAAAACATTTCTATTTATGCATTCAATTTTCTTGTGTCTCAAAAGATCTACTGGAATGTATAAAAACCACAAACAACCGCCTCGTGTTTCGTCCTCGGTTGTCTTCTTCTCGAAGTGAAGGTATCTAATTGCAGTATATTTGAAAACAATTTCTTTTTAAATCTTAAGACTAATGCCTTAAGACCAATATTAACGTTATTTTCAATAATTAGAGTGAAATTTCTTCTGCCTAACCAATAGCTACAAATGCAAGTATCGTAGGTACTTTGGCGAGGAATGGTCATGGCTTGGAATTGCTTAAATGAAATTGACATTCTAATCGCAATACATTATCAATTTATGCTTAGTATGATGCAGCAAAAAAACAAAACGATATGTGGTTAAGTCATTTGGGTATGTAGACTTTATTTAAAAAAAGAAAGAAAGAAAACGGAATTCTTGAGCAAGCCAAGAGCATTGCATTAACTTGAATGAAGTTACACATGCAATCATGATTTAAGTCCACATTTCAAATCTTCGAATGTGGACTCCGATCATAATGATTGAAAAAGAACTTTTCAAATATCAAATTAGAAAATTATCCAGTGCTGCGACAGTCTGTAAAACAAGCAGATAAATGGCTTATAACATTGAATTTATTTTTTCTTAGATAAGTATTTTCCTTCGTTGGCGATGAAAAACTATACTTTTAAAAATGTTTTGAAATAGAATAAAATAAACACTTAATTTTCATCAATGAAATGAAATTGAGAAATGTTTTTTAAGTATAATTATATTTTACATATACTAAACGCAATTTTTGTAATATTTTATTTACATAGAAGGTAGTTTGGTTTAATTTTTAACATCTAATATTGATTTTTCTATTTTATAAACTTTCGATTTTAAGAATTATTTTATCTGTCCGTATGAGTTCGTGAAAACGATGATCCACTGTGTTTTTATCATTATTATTATTATGAGAAAGTTCCAGTAATGGTTGCTTGCACCATTAATTATTTAGGACTGGAAATAATATGTTAATCTTGGTTTATAAAATATTTTGGAATTCCGCATCACAACATGCATAAGTGATGTCAATGTTCCTTGGTGCCATACATTGGTGGGAAAAGGTCTTAAAAATGTTTAGGGAGAATAAAAAATCCTATAATCAATAAAATCCTCGATAAAAGCTATTCTTCCACTACCATATTAATACTCCACACTTTTTAATTCTCATCGGATGTCTTAGTTACGATATGAAGCCATATCTTTATAGCTAATAGAGATAAAAAAAATTTCCCAAAAAAAGTAATTTTGCAAATAAGGAAGTTATTATACAAATGAAGAACTCAATGACTTTGAATAATATTACGCTATTTGACTTAAATGTTCTCCAAATTTCGATTTTAATTACTTTTAAACAAAATGAAATGAATAACTGTGCTAGTGGGTGCTCCGGAGATATTTTTTCTTTATGTCAAATGCAACTCATTATATGCATATACGTAAAAATTCACGAAAAAGGATATTATAAAACAAATAAGATCTTAAACCGTGTATTGAGTTATTAAAATAAACTTTGTTCTAAACGATCAATTAAATTTATCTGTCATTATAATAAACTCAAAATCTCTATTTCGCATACACACACGACTTAAATTCAAATAAAGTATCTGCGTTTTGCTCTGATGTACTTAGAAAAATTACAAGTGCTGAATATTTTATTTGGTGGGTAATTCCGTTTGATTTTGTCATATATGTGACGTCATTTTCTGGGTAGGTGGTGAAAAGGGTCGTAGCTATTCACCATGTCTTTGAAACAATCGATTCATTTATAGCGGATCATAAACTTACAATTTGAAATTATTTGTAATATTACATTCTGAGAGGTTTAATTCACACAATCTTTAAAATATATTAAGAAAATATTGATTTTTAAAAATCTCCTAAATTATAATAATTATATAATATTATTATAAGAAATACTTAAATTGTAAATAAAATTAATGTTGCTAATAGTATATTTAATATCATATTTTTTGATAAAAACATTTCTATCACATAGCCAAAATAGTTTACACGGTTGTATCTGCATTAAATTTTAAAATCAGGCGTATTACACATGCAACTGTTCAGCTTTCTCGGTGTCTTCAGACTTGAATCCGAACTCCATGATGTTGGAAAGAGAACGGGATTCGTCTATAAATACAAAGTCATTCAATAACGTTGCCTATTTTCATCGTTCCTTGCAGAGGTTTCACACGCCTGTAGCTTTGAGTCAAAGAAGCAATGGAATCTTCCATTCAGCTGCAAAACATGTCGAATGGTTGTTGTTTCATCAGCATGCTTTCCTTTACCTAGCTCAGAGTTGGGCTGTATCAGTTTGATAGGAGCAGTCGGGTGGAATCTTCGTGATTATGAAGCAGGGACCAAGAAGAAGACCCCCAATACTAGGTTGCCTCCCAGAGGTATCATTTCACTTGTAGGACATTGCGACAACAACATATTTAACGTGCTCCAGCCGTCTTTAGCGAACATGACGGATTGTCGGTTAAGCTTAAAAGTTAAGTTAGTTAAGCTTAAAAGAACAAGACAGATCGTCGGAATTCGAACTCACTACCATTCGATAATGAGATTAAATTCCAAACCAACCAGGCCACTGCGGCCCGGTTGTCGAATTGTTGTTGTTACAAATTCCATCCAGAATAGCGGAGCTACACCAGATCCATAAGCCCATGCATTCTCGAAAAAGCAGGGGGTCTCCAAGGAGCTCCTCCATCGAGAATTGAGTGCAGTTAAGTAAGTGTTGAGGAATAGCCTCGTTGGAGTTGCACTTTTTACAGATAGGGAAATGCTTAATACGATGGTCAAAGGATAGGCAATTGATGTGTCCACTAATAAATCTACTAATCGCAGTCTGGTCACTTCTGGAACCCACAAAGTCAATGGCTGCCTACAGCAGTACCAAGCATGAGCAGGGGGATGCTGCAAGTATTTGAAATAGTATATTTACAAGCAGAGTTTAGTTCTGAGGAAGTAAGATCCAGATCTGGAGAAGCAGTCCAGGAAGAGCCCTCCTTCGCTAGTGCGTCAGCTTGCTCATTCCCGAACAAACCTACATGGAAGGGGACTACTGGAAGTGAATATCATGGGAGACTGAGAGATCGAATAACAAACGAAGAATATGACTTCCAGCATGGTCTATTACACTAGTCCAATTGCTCAAGTACTGGATGGAGCTACGACTGTCAGTGAGAATCCATAGCACAATAAATTGTCGAATTATATGAACGGCCGCCAGAGAATCTGCAACACACTAAATCTGTTATGCTAAGGCTTGTGATTTGACTGAGATATCCATCACTGCAAAGCTCACAATATGCCTGTCCTCACATGTAGTGGTGCAAAATGGTTGGTCCCATCGGTCTTCCGTTCCTTTCTGCATCCAAAGAATGTAGAGCTGCATCACAATTATTTGGTTTTGTCCAACGTGATCACCGATTTTTGTGCTGGAAATTCGCTAGCTCCATAAGCTTTGTCGTTGGAATTCAGGAACTTAATGATTTCACATGATTTACATACTTGAAGGAAGTATGTACATACGAAACTTATGTACAGACACATACTGCCATCCAAAATGCAAAACTTGAAGGCATTTTGGATGGCAGTATGTGTCTGTACATAAGTATGACTTCGAGGTACAGAAGAGAAAGAGAATGTCAACATTTAACTCCCTAAGCTTTAAATAATAGTCAGAAATTAGTGATCCTATCTCGAAGACTAAGCGAGAAACAGGCAAAAGTAAATTACAGAGCTTCACAGTAGAGCGACTTCGTTACCTAACAAAAACGCTTGCAACGCGCACTAATTTTCATGCGATTTCTAGCAGTTATATGTTGCTACATGTCTTTATTTTCCTCTTCACCAAAACATTCGTACAAATCAGCAGTCTGAAGAAAACGAAAGTTAACGACGAGAAAGTATTTCATGGATATCATGAGTTGAGTTGGTACTCTCCTTTCTATGCCATTTCAATGAAAAAAACAATACCACAAAATATTTGACATGTACAAATCCTTTCAGCTCGTCTGTTTCGCTATGCTCCGGTAATCGAATTCTTTACCCTCTGTAAGTTACCTTTTCATTGTAAGCTAGTAGGGTTTTGTCTTTGGGACAAGAAAGGAAACAATCTCTTATTAATAGGATAGTAACAGCTGTATTAGTTACGGAAAACAATTTATCTAATATTAGTAAGTGAAAGTGACTACTATTTCTCAGATCAGCAATCCATGCAGGATTTTGGCCTCTTTCGCCAAATGGCTCCACTTTTACCGATCCTTGACCTTTGTCTTCCAGTTTTTGATCTTCATCTTTTTCAGATCCTCATTCAGCTTTCTCTTTCTGTGGCGACTGTCTTTCACCTTCCAGTCTTCCTCTGTATATTTTCTCTGTAGCTCTTTCTCTCATCACTCATTCCCTCCAGATGTCCAAGCCATTGTATTTTTTTATTACATTTACTATATATCTTTCTATTTACAGATCTTAATTAATTCTGAATTAACTCCTTATCCTCCACTTATATCCATCCCTAACTAGTCAATATATTTTTTAAAGTTTTTTTCAAAAGTTATAAGCAATTTTTCTTCTTTCTGAATAGTAATCTAAATTTTTATTTCATAAGTTACAATAAGTCTGCATATAGCTTTATTTTTTAACCTTCTTAAGAACACATAAGAATTAAACAATTTAATCATTGAAAAGTAACATCTGTTTCGAGCATCCAGTCTAGCCTTTATCTCAGGATTTATTTTATTTTTTCGCTGATAATTGAAACAAGATATTTAAGTTCAATCACCCTTTTAAGAACTGAGCTCAGTGTTTATTGCATTGGTGGTGGAACCACATCCTCCATTCATAGCAAAGTGAAAGTCGAGAATAAATTATTGTAAATAGCATCTTATAGCGGATAAGCTATTTTTTAATATGTATCTCCAATTACTTTTCTGTTTGGATTTATTATGAATATTAAGTCATATTCAAATGAAACAAAGGAGAAAAAAATCGGAAAGTTTTCAAGTATTCATCTCGATAGATATGCAATCAGAAATGCATAAGCATAAAATTCATCTTCTATTGCTTGATAGTGATTAAAATCGAACTTGAGCTGTTTCACTCCGTTGAAATATTCTACAACTTGAATGTGAAGAACCAGATACTATCACGCAACCAAAGATAGTCAAAAATTTCACATCCACCTTAATCTAGAACTGAACTATTTTTATATTTACATTTGATATTTTAATTTAATTATTATATTTTTATATTTTAATTATTTATCCTGAAGGAGTCCTATTGTATTCTGATAGTAAAAAGCATCGCTGTCATGGCAGAAGATAGCTGATTCGATATCTGATATAATGGAAGGTCCTCGTATGCATGTTAAACGGGTAAAATCTCTGTATACGTAACATATGTGGCATGTTTTTCAAAAATGTTGCCAAAGACTAAATGAGGCTTGAATACTTGTTAACAATGACGAAATGACGTTTTTACAATTGTCACCAAGAAGTGGCATAACAAAAACAAAGAAAATGGTGATTACAAAATGGCAAATTCATAAGTATATCATAAAAAAAAGCTTATAAATCATAGATGCAAAGTATTGAAAACAAGTCAAACAAATGCCCTAAAGCAATAGCTGAAAGAATCTCACGGAATCAGCAAACTTTATCACGCTTTCAAATGCCACCAAACATTTGTAATGTCGCCAAATTCACCGTGTTACGTATGCTAGGATTAAGCTATTAAACGTTTTTAAGACCCGAAGTCCATCCTTTAAATTAGTGAGGAAACGACTATGCTTATTCTTTCGTAATCATCAATTCATGCTTCGATGTCAATTGTTATCAATCAATTGATTGCAATTGATGAGGTTGGATGTACTTGATTTCTCATCAGTGTGCTGAAATAAACGCCAACGGAGAGTAATAACCTAACCTAACTTTTACAGTGGTAAATATAAGTGAACGAAAAAATTTCTCAATTGTTATTTAAAGAGTTGTAATTAAATTATAGATACTGACTTTGAATGAAAAAAAATTTTTTTTGAATTTAAATTTTAAAATTTTTTTTATTAATTAATTTATTTTTAAGACAAAATGGGAATTGAAAAATAATAACTAATATATAGTTGAAAATATATTTTCCAAATAAAATAAATTCAGGATATTTTATTTTGTTAGTTTTTTGGGTACTTTTCCATTTCGCCGGCGTAGGCGATAAAGTCGCCAAAAATGATACGACCGGCGCTAGAGGGAATATCTCCGCTGGTAACCTTTTACGGCTACTTTTCCAAAACATATGACGTCCTTTTACTGTCAACGACTTTATTTCGACTCCTTTTTTTTCCATTTCATAATTTTATGCTATTGTTGCTATATATATAAATTTAATAATTTCATAAAATCTCTATAGAAAAAATCGGATTTTAAATACATATCTTAAAAAATAATAATAACAACAAATTCACATAAAAATGTTTTTAAAAAAAATAATAAGATTTTGAAATATGCATCACTTGATAAATTATAATCTAATATAATAAGTAAATAAATTGAGGCTCTGGCACCCATCATTCCACGCATAGCGTGAACACGAGAACAACAATTAAATAAATAAATTTAAAATTTTTTATGTAAAACAACATTATTTAAAAAATTGTATGCGTATACTGTGTGTTGTCACCAATTGGCGACTTAATTTTCGCTTGGCGAGATTTGCGCCAGCGAAATGGAAAAGTACCTTTTTTTGTTGATGTTTAATTACTTTATATTATTTTCTTAAAATCTCATGCGTTTCCCGATGTCATATTAGATACATGACACTCATGCCATCTAGCGGCGGGAAACATTTCCAAATGATGCTTTTTTTCCCACTAAATGTTTCTCACTTCCGCAAAGCAGGAGGAAGAAACATTTACTGTAGTGGGAAAAAAAAAAGAGCTGGATGCTGAACAGTTGACACTTTGGCCTTCATTTCAACAATTTGTGGGTTCGAATTTCATATTGAGATTTGATGTTCTCACGTTTTGGAATCCATTCAAAGCTGTAGATCCCGGTATAATTAGCCTACGTGTATAAGAAATGGTCATTGAGTAGCAGACCAAAACGAACATCCAGGCAAAGAGTGTTTAGTTTCTTTTTACAGTTCGAGAAGTGTTCGTTTCGAGCTAGTTTATATATATATATATATATATATATATATATATATATATATATATATATATGTATATATATATATATATATATATATATATATATATATATATATATATATATATATATATATGTATGTGTGTATATATATATATATATATATATATATATATATATATATATAATTTTTTTATTATTTAAAATTTCCTTAAAATTTTATTTATTTATTTATTTATTTATTTGAGATATTGTTATCCTTGGTAGTTATATGCATTTTTTACACATTTCAAATCATATTTATTCTCTGTTAATTACTTAACTTGCAAAGGAATCCTGTTTCCGTCATTTCTTTCATAAGATTCAATTATTAATGTCCTAAAACGCCGACCAACTTGTTTAGTGGTCAGCATGCCTGACTACGGATAAGGAGATCCTTGATTCGAATCCCGATTCGGGCATGGATGTCCTTTCTTTCTCTATCTATCCTGTCTTTGTCCTTTCCTTGTATGAATGAGGTGTGAATGGTTGACTACCCTATAAACGACTCCCTATGGCATGTGTGTACTGAGGAAGTCGGACTCCACACCAAAATATGGTTCAGTTAGAAAAGTGGAGCAGCGCACCTCTTGTTGCCAGCCTAGCTGGCACACGACAATGAATGAATGAATAATGTCCTAAACCATTGCATAATTTCAAAGATTTCCATGTTGATTTGACGTTTAGTGGTAGACAATCTTAAGAAGTGGCAAAGAGATTAACATTTTACATGAAAAACCTAGAATAGAATATGTGGGAATTCAGAAATCTTTCTTTTCTGTTATAAAAGAAGTAACTTTTCACAGTAACTACGTGATATTAGATCTAATATATATGAGAAAGAATTACCACATTTATATATATATTTAAAACATACAGCTCAATAGAAATTAGTTATATATGCTGGTTCTAATTTGTATATATAGCAATACTTACAAAATATATATTTGTCTCTATGTTGAAAGTTTAATTTCTTACTGGCTGGTCAAAATACAGGAACATTTTAATTAACTTCCCTCCTTAACAATAGTCATGAGATGCAGACAGTTGGAAAAAATGTTACCAAGTTGAAATAGTTTGTAGAAGGCAACTAGATTTCCATTTCAATGAAAAAAATAATAAAACTAACACAGCAGTTCAAGCTATGTGTTATATTGTTAAATGAAATCCCTCATAAAGATATAGATATGTAATGCTTTTAACCGTTTCTTATAATTTTGAAAATAAAGCCCTTCATTTTTTGTATATTAAATTGCTTTTTTACCTGCTCACTGCCGACCAACTTGTCAAGTGGTTAGCGTGCCTGACTGCGGATAAGGAGGTCCTAGGTTGGAATCCCGGTTCGGGCATGGATGTACTTTCTCTCTCTATCTATCCTGTCTTTGTCCTTTCCTTGTATGAATGAGGTGTGAATGGTTGCCTACCCTATAAACGGGTCCCTATGGCATGTGTGTGCTGAGGAAGTCGGAATTCCACACCGAAATAGGGTTCAGCTGGAAAAGTGGAGCAGCGCACTCCATATTGCCTAGCCACACGACAACAACAACCTGCTCACTTGTATTCCGCAGCGTATGTGAAGAAATGTTATAAAAAAATAATGAATCGTATTTTTTAACTCGATCTAAATGTTAATATTTTTACCATAAATCAAATTCTACGTGAGAGAATAAGATTATAAGCTTCAGAGTAAATTCTACGTATTTAAATCGATATCTCCGAAATTTTTACATACACCAATAACAAAAATGGTGAATTTTTTTTCATATAAAATAAAATTTTATGTTTTCTCATAAATTAAAACTAAACTTGATAGAATTTGATTCTCCACAATTTTCTTTTTAATGAACATTTGGAAGTAGAACTTTCATTATTAAAACATTGCAATTTAATTAATTTCTATCTTTTAGTGCTTGTTTGCAGTTATTCAAAAGCAGCATTAGCTTTTCTAAAGCTGCATATGAACCTTCCCGGTGAGGCTATTTACAATCTTTTAGGGCTGTGGTAGTCTAGTGGTTAGGGCATTGGTTGGCCTTCCGTCCGGAAGGACGGGGTTCGACTCCGAATGCCGCCAAAGGCCCACTAAGTACATTTGATATACGTGCACATTAAATCTTTGGAATCGAAAGTCCTGTGGTCGGTCATTGAACAGTTACCATGGTGTAATGGTCTGGAGAAAATTGGAGGAAATTTCCTCTTCCTCAAAATCAATGTTAAAATTTAGGGAGTGGTTCCTCTGGTGGTGCCATTTATCGGAAGAGTTTAGAGTAAAGTCGTACTTTCACCTTCGTGGTACTCTGGTTAAACGAAAGACGCACCTTACTTATTTAAATTCGCATAGCAAACGGCATAGCGAGCTTGGTTTGTCCAAATGTCGTAAGTATAACAACTACGATCATTTTATGTATTTCTACTAAATGAAAAAAATTTAAAATTTTATTACTGAAACATAGTATTATAAAAAATGCATTTTTATAGCAAACTAAATAATTCGTAAAATAGTTCGAAATGTATTAAGATCCCTAATCATCATACAAATATAAGTGTTAAACCGATTCATTTAAAATAGTCAACTGATGAAGTATGCAAGTGATTTATAAAAATATCTAACTTAATCAGTTACATGCTAATAATAGAGAAAAACATCTCAGTGGTGTTTTCGCTTCTTAAATAATATTCAAGTTGATGTAAGGTTCATAATTATTTCTTAGGAAAAATTATCTATAGCATTCATTCGGTATGATATTCGATACCAAAGCGCTAAGCATTCGGCCAGTTCGGCACTATATGCATGTATGACAATGAAGATTTCTTTGCTAAAAATTCTTTGTCGTTATATTCCGAGAAATGCCGAGCTGGCAACCGAAAGGTTCGATCTCTCACCTTCCGTTCAATAATTCGTAGGTTCGAATCCCACCTCGGGTATGGATGTTGGTTGTGGTTAGGTATCCACTTTAAACCGTAAGTCCTGATCTAACTAGCCCTCGTGTGCAAAAGAGGACCGTTGAGAGACAAACAAAATAAAACAAACTATTCCAATAGATATATGCCTAGCTGAATAGTTAAATCTCCGACCTTCAGTTTAATGGTTTTCGGATTCAATTCCCACTCGGATGTAGATGGAATCCACTTTAAATTCTATGTCCCGGGCTAATTAGTGCTCGTGTGGGAAAAATGATAGTAGGGTGGCAAATAAACTAACTAAACCGATATATGCGCATGCACATGTGCAATATTTTCCTCTCATTGTTCAACAGTTGCTGGGTTCCAGCAGGAGATCTTCGACTTCAAAAACTGCGGTCCTGCCATTAGGCTACGGTATCTAGGTACAACACACATGATATCGCTCAGAGAATAGCTTAATAGCCATTCTAATAACATTTTTAAACATACATTGTGGAATGATTTTTGGATGGAATATTTCATAGATATTAAGCCGTTTCACGTGGTTCAATACTGAGGGTATAGTCTCTGACATCTGGATCCTCAGTGATATCCGAAGCTCCATACAACAACTGGCCCAGTGGTGGCGGCATGGTGACATAACAACTAAAATAGTACATCATCTTACTAATTTGAAAGCCAGTACCATAGTCTTCCAGTGGGTGCCATCTCATGTTCATGTGTATGGGAACGAAGTTGCGGATCAGTTAGCCAAGGATGGAAGCCCACAGAATAAAATCATTGGAGACTGCTTGTCGTCCTCAGAGCTGACCTCTAGAGTTAGGATGGCTATCCATGCTACTTTTAGGGATACCATTCCTACCCACGAATGGTACACATGCAAACATCCTGGTTCCGCACTAGTGGGTAAATACAAGAGATGCAGCCAAACGTCTCTGATAAGACTGCGAAGTGGCCACCTGCTTGCTCAGAGACACTTCTCTGTTATCAAGGTCTATCCTCTCTGTCCCAAATGTCGAGTGGTTCAGGCCTCCCCATCTCATATTTTTCAGTGCATTGTGTGTGAGAGAGAAGACATGGATTTGAGACCGGAGGTGGTACTTGAGAGACTGACTATTTTTGGATTCATGGGGCTGGTGTGATGGTACTGTCACGCCAGTCGGGGATAAGCAACAACAACAACACGTGTTTCAAAGTTGCTGTAGCACCAGCATGCTCTCCTGTACCTAGCCATGATTTGGGCTCTACCTGTTAGATAGAAGCAGTATCTTCGTGATTTTTAAGCAGGGACCAAGCAGAAGGCCCCCCAATATTATATCTGTAATCCCCAGAAGTATCATTTCACTTGGAGGACATTGCGACCGCACCCAGTTTTAACGTGCCTTAAACGCCATTAACGAACACGACGATTCTTTGGTTAAGTCTGGGATTTGAACTCACTACCTTCCGATAATGAGAGTGTCCTAACCAACTTCCCAATCATCACTTTTTTCATTTTTGACAGATATGTATGCAAAACAGAATTGCACCGGCTTTTTACTGTTATTGATGTTGAATAACAAAAACAATAAAAAGCTGTGGAAAATATCAATCCGTAACAACCCACTGAGTCCTGCCTGAATGCCAGAGGACGTTCTTTGCAACTTGTATTTTGTATTTGTTATATAGTTTTTAGTCGCACTTTTGTTTTTGCTTGCTTTTGTAGGAGAACTGTGTTTCTCAGCTTGGGTCGATTTAATCGGCCAAAAATATTTGTTATTTTGATCTGTTATTAAATATTTGTTATGTTTTCAATTGCGTATTTATTTAGTATACTTATGCAGTGCCTTCACTGGATCTATTTAGTTTTAGTTTGATATATATATATTTCTTCAAAAGCCGATGTATTTCAATATCAGCTGAGATCAAACAGGGATTTTCCACTCTGAATGCCTTAGCTCAAGTGAATTAAATATGAATATTCAGTGAATCAAATTCAGTACACATGAATAAGTAGCTAGTGTTTTTTCCGAGGATTTTTGCTCTTGTGAATGTTACACTCACACAGGGCTTCTTTAATGATATAATTTATGAGCTTATTATTTGACTTTATATATCATGAACCTTTCATTGTAGGAATGAACTTTTTAAAATGTCCCTAAGTTATTTTTTTCTAACATTGTAAGCAAATATTTGAATTTGAAAATATGCAAACCATATCATTTTGAAAGCTTCTTCATTATAATCATGCATTTAAAAGCATTATTTATTTGTTGATTCCACTGTTATCTTTATCTCGAGCTAACAGCGTTATAATTATCTCAGTAATCTTCAATTTAACTCTTTATAAGTTCGATACCACCCGAGTGTGAATAGTTTTAGTGGCCTAGAGAATATACTTTAAGCTGTTTTCACTGGTCAAAATAGTCCTTGAATATATAAAATGAGACTGTATATTGTTAACCAAACTTCTACTACTATGGCAGTTATTTTTCTGCCTTAACTGTTTATTATTACCATAATTTCTGGAAAAAATCTGTCGTGGTGTTTACATGTTTAAAGGTTAAATTTCTAATATCGCGCAATTTACAGCAATGTGGCGTTTATGCAATGCGAGAATTCGGCCAATGTTTTTATTTATTTTTTAATGGCGTTTATCCCCATTAAGAAATGAATAAAAACATTTTACATGGTTTGCAGGCAAGAATTGCATGGAAAAGTATAAAAATATTTTTAATTATACCAGAATCTAAAGATATTCGAATTTTATTCTCAGATAACGGAGTTAGACAAAAAAATTATAGCTTGGATTTCCTATATTTAAATTTATTGAGAGGGATTTGTTAAATGTTTCCAATTTCGATGGTAAAGAATCATATTTTGGAAGACTTTACAAGATGTACCGCTTGCTGTAATTGTCTGTTTTTGGTATCAAAAGTAAAATTTAAAATTTTCTTTTAATCAATTTTTTAAGGTTATTTATTATAAATTAATGGTTGGCAATAGCAACCAGTTTTGGAGCTTTATGCTAAGTATTTATAGTTGACATTGATGAAGGAAGAAACTTTACTCATTGATTCAATCAATCGAAATGTTAAAAGTTGGTTGAGTTGTCGTGATTTAGAAGCGAGGATCAAGTAGGACATCGTATAAAAAACCTATATATATATATATATATATATATATATATATATATATATATATATATATATATATATATATATATATATACATTATATATATATATAACCAACCACATATAGAAGCATTATTTTACTTAGCGGACATTGTGATCTCAACCAATTTAACATGACCCACGCCCCCCCCCCTTTGGTAAACACGAAAGATCCTCAGTTAGATCGAGAATCGAACTCACTAGTATCTAATAATGAGAATGACTTCTTTCCCAATCAGACAAACGTGATCTCAACACATAATGCATATTAACTTTTTTAAGTATGTAAATAAATGTAATTTTTGAATGTATAAGTCTATTTTCATAGATGATAAATAGATTATTTTTATATTATGATTTTTTTTTCGTGGGGTTTTCTTAAACAAAATCTACACTACTGCATAGATTAATATTTTTTGACATGGAAGTCATGGCGATATTAGTTTCATTTTAATTTAGTATAGTATTTACGCCAACGTGCTCTTTCTTCCTATAATTATGGTACTTCAAATCTAATTATACTCTGACTGTATGTATACATATTATAATTTATATATTCTACAAAAAATGTGCCCTCCGATGGCTGAGTAGTTAGCGCTCTTGACTCCTGAGCTGTGGGTCCTGGGTTCGAATCCCGTTTCGGGCATGGATGTTACTTTCTTTCTCTGTTCTCTCTGTGTTTCTCTGTCCTTTCTTCCGTGATGTTGTATGAATGTGACCCACCCTATAAACGGGTTTGTGGTGGTATGACGCGGGTAACGCTACTCGCCTCCGTGACTTGGTTCACAGGTGCCCGCTGGGTAACGACAAATGAGTAGCAGTTTCTGGCCTTGTTGTGGCATAGGGTTCAACCCTCAAGTGCCCGCCATTGGAAAAAAAATGTGATGAAAAAATAAAATACAAGTATTTTAAAGGTAAATTTTGTTACGTTGTGTGTGTATATTTTTCAGAATGTATGAGGTATCAAAGAAAAAACAAAATGGAATCTATTTTAACAACTTTGCCATGAATTCGTAATGCGAATATATGAATTTTCAATTTACCTGGCTTTTCTATGATTGGTAATATATTTTATTAGCAGATGCAGTAATTGTAAATAATTTATTTTCAATATATGTAAATGCAAGCTCTATAACAAGCAATATATGTATGTGCCAACGCTATTATTCCTTAATCTGTATCCATTTCTTTGGAAAAAATATATTACTATTAACTTATTTTACTTTGCTCATTTGCTTTCTTAAATCACATCACGCATATGTTTCTAAATAAAGCAGACCATAAATTACTTTCCTTAAGAATTCCAAACATTAACAAACTTTAAAAATTCCCCCCTCTTTTATCTCCACCAGCATATCAAATTGATTAGCGCGTAGTAGGGGAGTAACTGGGGAATATCTTCCAGAACAGCACTCAAATTTGATTTAACAAGACAGGTGGGGAAAAAAATTTAACTTTGCCTAAATTAGAGCCAAGTGCGTCATCTCGTATGCCGTTCACGGTTCCCTCTAATTAGGGCCACCCCTCAACATCCCACACCCCCTTTTTCCACTGTACTAAGTTCCAAGACTACTTACGTTCCAGAACTTTTCTTCACCGTGCAGCTTGTATGGCAAACCTTCTTCCATCAGCTCAAAAGAGCAACTTGATTCAGGATTTTCTAATGACGTGTTACCAGTTGAGGAGGGACTTTTTTCCCTTTATTAATTTTTTTCCCTCCCTATCGTTCTATTTGGCGAGGATAAGGAAACCGGGAGGGGAGGACAGGCAATCGATCGTTTTCGAATTCCGACGGATGCTGAAGATGAGTCACCCTTCTCTTCCTTTCTTTCTTTATCCGGATGTCGCAATCACGGTCAGCGAGTTTGGATCCTCGCCAAAATGACAGCCAAGTCCTCGTGCCTTGGCGACGAGCCAAAGCATTGTGCGGTAGCGTACAATGATAATAAATATAAAAAGACCCATTATTTTTTTAGAGTATAAATCAGGGTAATATGATTTTAAATCATGTGTTGTCCCGACAACTTTGGAAGATAAACAAGAGAAAAATATTGAAATGACATACTTTGGAAAATGAATTTCTATTCATTTCCTTCTTTTTACTAATTAAAGAACCTTTGGTACATGAAAGTAAATACATTATAAAGTTGTAAGGAAATATTCCAATGCAATAATATAAAAAAAATAGACTTTTCTTTATTTTAACTTAATAATAAAAAATTTTTTCAAGCTATGTTATATAATTCTTCAGAATAAAATAGTCGATTCTTTAAAAATCTCCAGTTTAAAATTGGCTGTTTTTAACCTATAAATATAAAGAGAATATAAGTTTTTTCTGTACTAATAAATTAATGGCATAATAACACTTTTCCCGATTCTAGTACTTGAATTCCTTAGTATTAGAATATATAATACTATCTTTTCTTGTTGCAAGTTTTCTCAAACCTCATAAATATATTGTTAATGATTTGTAGCCAGTAGTACTGCCTATAGTACCTAGATGTCACCCGATTGCGTTTCTTAGTAGAATAATGCTCTGCCTTGTATTTTCAGTCTTTCACAATGTCTTCGAGATGTAAATGATCGCGAACGATCTACTTAGTTACCAGACTTTTCTTCGATCAAACATGTTTGGAATTTGTGAGGTAGGCACTTTCAATTGTTTTAGAATTAAGTCATTTTAAAGTTTCTGCTTTTTATACAGTATCAACATAGTTAGATATCGTTTTCTTAACAGGTGCTATTTTCCGTTGAGCATCTGCTTCTAACGTTACTAGTAGTGGTTATTAGTTTTGAAGAAAACATTGTTGCCACTAATAGTAATATCGATAGTTAAACAAACGCGACGATACACAATCATAACGCAACAGCGAGCCTAACAATTGTTGCTGTAAATTGTTTAATCGTTCATTGTATGTAGTCTTCCTGAGAACATTTCGTTATTCACGTGTTTCAGAAAAAAATAATTAAAGCTAAAGAAGTCTTAAGCTACTACTGTCTGTCTACCACGAGTATGGCAGCAATCCAGTAGTTTAGTTAGTAACGGTTCCTGTATTAACAAAAGCTGACTATTTCAACTACAGGTTAATGATGCTATAAATTAGCGATATTGAGGATAGTACTTCGATCTATTTCTGTAAGCCGAAGTCGATGCCCTTCTTCTGGCTTCTCCTGCCGAAAAGAAAGCGTGTCTTATCTCCATGGTGACAAACAGATACAGATGTATTATTGGTAGCTATTTTCTTAGTTCCCAGAGAGTATCCTGTCAGTTGTTGTTTTTGTTGTTGTCGTGTGACAAGTGCAAAAAGAAAAAAAAAAAGAAAAGGTAAAAAAAAAAGACAAGTCATATGAGACCAAAGGCATGGAGCACTGTCCTGGCCACACCTTCTTCTTTTTCGGTATAGAGGGTGTCATGGCAGCAGTTGGGGTCGATGCTGAAGAGGGTCGAGGCAACAGAGATGCAATTGAAGAGATGCCTCGGATCCAGTGGAACTCCTGTGCAGTGCCTGCATGTTCTGCGTATGTTCTAGATCCGTTGAGCATGATTTTCATACCCCTCATGTGCCCAGTCCGCATTCTGCTGATGGTAGAGGTGATACCACGGTCAGGATTAAGCTCCAGTAGGCCCCATTTTTTCCTTAGTCCCCCGCAGAGCTGATGCCTTGCAACGGGGTTTGCATCAAAGCAAGTGGTAGTCGTGGGAGGGTGTTGATAGTTCTAGCCTTCTTGGCGAGGGAGTCCGCCTGTTCATTTCCCTCAATGTTAACATGTGCAGGGACCCATTGGATGGTGCAGGTTTTCTCCCTTGTAACTATGGTGGACAGAAGCGCGTTGATGTCGTTCTCGTTTTACCTCCTTTAATGGCCTCCAGGTATCCTGACAGTGTACAGACAAAAAGACTTCATCGATATTGTGTTGCTCGACATGTTATATTCACTGACTGGATATTTTTTTGTAAAATAACTAAATTACCGTGGCTGGAAGTTCTTTTTTTATATTTCCCTCTCCCATGAGATTGCATCCCGTATTATTCCCCGTTTCCCCCTTCTATTGCCCGAGGACAGGACTTATGGAAAACCGGTTTCAGAGAGGGAGAGCGCGTGGACAAGATTGAAGACAGATGAGGTCGGAGATGGCAGAAATAGTTACAGAAAAATTCAGAGCTTGAATCCCATGCTTCAAGAAAAACGCTCGTTATTCAAGTCTGGTATTTTATTGAATCCTAGAGATTGAAAAATCACAAAGTGGGAGTAATAAAATCCTGTTAGCTCTCAGGCAGGAAAGATGATGTATTATCCTATAATGTGGACTTGAGTCGTGAAAATAATGGCGATGAAATGAACTAAATAGGTTTCCGAAGTCCTCAAAATAGTCTGGTCTAGTAATAAAACTTTCAGTCGTAATTCTATGGTTTTTTTCTATAAGTTATTTTTCCTCAGCCAGTATTTTTTTTATTATGGCACCACTTATTTTACTACTTTAATTAATTATTGTAAATTAAATGCTTATTATGTAGTTTATTGACGCCTTATATATAGTTTATATGTCCTGCTAATATGTCCTGTGTTTCAATTTTTGAATTCACGATCGAAAATAGTAATATTTAAAGTTTTATGAAATTTAATCTGTTTGCCATATAGATGTCCAACTTTAAATGACTCACTGGATCTTTCATAAAAAAAATGAGTCGCTTCTAAATTACAATTCTATTGATTTCCCTTTTATATTCTTCAGAGTTCCAGTGACTTGGTTTAGCTTATCTAAGCCATGAGAAATGAGCAACAGCAACAAACCACCAAAATTCGTAAAAGAAATTTCATTGTATTGCGAACGAACACCACAACAAAAATTTCCTTCTATCGGATTTCGCTTAAGGAATTTCTTGAGGATAGATGCAAGTTTTACTATAAATGTTTTTGTAAGTAACACATTTCAAATAAATAAATATTTAAGGTCTTACCATCCTATATCTTTGGATAATATTTTTATCATTTGGTTTTTTTATCTATTTTTAATTGTTTATTTTTTATAAATTTTACATTATAAACTTATTTTTTAAAAATTTTAATTAATTTTCGTAAATTTTCATTTTATTTCTTATAATCCATTTCATTATTTTTATAAAACGTGTTAAAAAAAAAGCACAATATTTGTTCGAATGATGGAGAGCTGAAAAAAAATGAATTCTTTCATTATCGTGTGCCAGCTAGGCTGGCAACATGGGGTGCGCTACTCCACTTTTCCAACTGAACCATATTTTGGTGTGGAGTCCGACTTCCTCAGTACACACACGCCGAGCTGGCAGCCGAATGGTTAGCGCTCTTGCCTTCGGTTCAACAGTTCGTGGGTTCGAATCCCACCTTGGGCATGGATGTTTGTAATGGTTCGGAATCCACTTTAAGCCGTGAGTCCCGGTCTAATTAGCCCTCGTGTGCAAAAAAATGACCGTTGAGCGACAAACAAACAAATCCTCAGTACACACATGCTATAGGGATCCGTTTATAGGGTAGGCAACCATTCACAACCCATTCATACAAGGAAAGGACAAAGACAGGATAGATAGAGAGAGAGAGAAAGACATCCATGCCTGAACCGGGATTCGAACCCAGGACCTCCTTATCCGTAGTCAGGCACGCTGACCATTAGACAAGTTGGGTGGCAAATGAGTTCTTAAAAAAATATAAATTCACATGTATACTTTTTTATATTACATATATTTATTTTATTTATCTTTTATTTCTGTACAATACAAGAGAAGTTCATTAATTTGTCTTGAAATATCTTAGTTTTATTTTTTCTATTGTCTTTCGGGAATAAATCATAATTTAAAATATATTGTCATTTGAACCATTGGTTTTGAAAAATGTATACATTCAGTTAAAAAGTAACTAAGCATTAATAGCCTTCATATTTTGTCGGTATTATCGTTGGTTTGATTATTTTTTTCATACAATTTAATTTGAATTTCAGCGGTGATATCGTCTAGAACAGTTATTTCAGAATTGGTAACATTAGCGCCAATAAACAATAAAAATAATAATGAGAAGATTTGCATAATTTTAAATCTTCTTCATTTCCAAACTTTACAAGAATTGTCTATCTTATTTCTTTTCTTCAGTGAATTTATTGAGCAATGTATAATTTATCCTTACCTGTTTTATAACTTCTGTTTTATCCTTATCTGCTGCATAAATACTGTGTAGCATTTAACCTTACCTGAAGTATAAGTTCTATGGCATTTATCCTTACCTGTAGTATAGTGGGAAAAGATTTTCATGAAAAAATTAATTGAGCTAAAAGAGTGAAAGTCAGTAGAACTTTTATGCATCACAAATTATATTGTTCGTTATAAATGATGTTTGCTCGTTATAAGCGAGTTATATTCCCATAGAAAAAAAAATACGCCAATTAAATATTTCCGACTTCCTTATTAAATTCATGTTCTCCTTACAACTTCCTTCGATTATAAGTGAGTTGCATTTTATTTTTATATCTGCTCTAAGATATTTTATTTCTATAAATTTCCTGTCTAAGAGAAAACCTTTTGCTTACAATTTACATTTCAGTTAAATAATCTTCTATGTATTTCATACATAGATTTTCTCTTTTATGGTCTGTTAACATTTCTTTGTAAGGAAATATTATTTGTGTTTTATCTTTTAGATGTCTCTCTTTGCACAGATAATTTTGAAATACACGCTTCACCTTTTTAATCTATTCTTAATTATTTTTATTTCCATAAATAAGAAAAAACAAGTTTCGAGGTACCAAGATTTTTAAATTTTTTATATTTTTTCAGTTTATTAATTTTTTTTTTCGATTCTCTCCGTTGTAATTTTAAATAATTTTAACATTTTCCTTTTGTAACTATTTTAAAGAGTGCCAATAACACTTTTACACATTTACTTTGCCGTGGTAGCCTTTTGGTTAGGGCATCGGCTTTCCGTCCGAAAAGTCTGAGTTTGATTCCCAATGCCACCAAAGTCCCACCGAGTAATTTAGCCAAAAACTACTAAGTATTCTGCATAATATTTATCCCTTTTAAACAGAGCCAATAAAATATTTACATATTTATTTGGGACGTAGTAGCTTAATACATGTTAAATCTGTGGAATTGAAAGTTCTGTGACCGGCTGTTGAGCAGTTATCATGGGTGTAATTGTCTGAAGAAAGTCCCCCCCCCTTTCAAATCAAAGTTAAAATATTGAGAGAGTGGATCCTCTGGTGGTGCCATCTGTCGGAGGAGTCTTAGAGCTAAGACGTACTTTCACCTCCGTGGTGCTCTTGCTAACCGAAAGACGTACTTTATTGGCTTAATTTTGCATAACCATTGGCTAGCGATCTTGGTTTGTCCGAGTGTTATAAATAACAATATATTTATCCACTTATTGCTTGCATATACTTATTTAGTATATAAGTATCCATACATGCATTCATGCATACATGTTTATATACATACTTTTATATATTCATAAAAAGAAAGAAACAATTATTAAGAATATCGTAAAAAAAAAAGCTTCCTGTACCTTTGAATTGTATCTTTCAATTAGCTATAATTGATGACGTAACATGTTCAACGTCAATAAATATAGCGTCACGGGGACTTAAAGTGATTCTTTGCTTTATAAAAGAGACAATTGTTTGATTGTATAAAAATTGTGAAAACATTCTTTGAGAATTAATCACCAATTATTTTTAGAATGTCTTCTCAAATTATCTTTTTCATTAATAAACCATCTTATGCTGAAATTTATTTTTGAAAAAATTTCGTTATTTGTCATTAAATTTTATTTGGATTTATATTATTTCTCATTTGTTTTATTAAGTTTACATGAAAATTTAATATTTGAATTTAAGAATTTATTTTTCCACTGTTTAAAATTTTATAGATTTCAGGGATTATTAAATCTTTTTTTTTTTTGGTACGTCAAATGAATTATAAAATGTTATCGTTAATTAAATTGTTGCAATAATAAAAATATTTAATTATGCTTTTAAATGAAAATTACAGAGAATCCGCTCTATAATGTTAAACTCCCAAATATAAAACTATTAATGTTCTTACCGGAAAACTTTATTTTTATTCAATATAATTTATTTTTAAATTAATTTTATTAAAGAAATGTTCTGTATCTTCTTTTATTGTTTATTTCTAAGAGAAATAAAACTAGAAACATTAAGTCATTAGCAAGAATGATTTTAGTTCCGTTTTGTTGTCATAGCCAACGTAATTTCGTCCTTACACATCATTTAATCAAATAAAATACTGGATCAGTTGAAGGAAAATTGAACAAGGATGGAATAAAGGTAGACGTGACTTGATTAATGTTTCAAAGAATTTTCGAAGTAAACGTTCGAAAGAATCCGAGTAAAAAGGAGTAAAATAGGTCAAGAATATTTAAAACGTGAAAAATTTAGAGTAGAAATACAAATGAAAATTTACAGTAAAACGACGCGATGCAAAATATAAAAATGTCAATCAAATGTCATATAAAATTCGATAAATATTTTGAGTAGTGAAAGTTTAAAAAATATTCATTGAATATTTTTGATGATTTTCACAAATTATGATGAATTTTTCAGTTATTACTTCATATTTATATCGAAGATATATATTCTGTTATTGTTAGTTTGTAAGTATATAGTAGAAAGTCTATATACTTACTACTTAAAGTCATTTCTTAAACTGTTTTCGAATTATGAAATAATATTTGCAGGTGAATAATTTTTCACTTAACATATATTTTAAATTTAAAACTTATGTGATACAGGTTTAGTCGCATAGGAATTTTTAACTCTTACCTTTTTCAGTCGACAAAATTTCGAAGGTTTAATCTAATTTCTTTCTAAGGATGGTTCTAATTTTTTTTAGGATTAATTCTAATTTCTTTCTAAGGTTAATTTTAATTTCTTTCTAGGATTAATTCTAATTTCTTTCTAGGGCTAATTCTAATTTCTTTCTAGGGTTAATTCTAATTTCTTTCTAAGGTTAATTCTAATTTCTTTAAAAGGTTAATTTCTTTCTAGGGTTAATTCTAATTTTTTTTCTAAGGTTAATTCTAATTTCTTTCTAAGGTTAATTTCTTTCTAGGGTTAATTCTAATTTCTTTCTATGGTTAATTCTAATTTCTTTCTAGGGTTAATTCTAATTTCTTTCTAAGGTTATTTCTAATTTCTTTAAAAGGTTAATTTCTTTATAGGGTTAATTCTAATTTCTTTCTAAGGTTAATTCTAATTTCTTTCTAAGGTTAATTTCTTTTTAGGGTAAATTCTAATTTCTTCCTAAGGTTAATTCTAATTTCTTTCTAAGGTTAATTTCTTTCTAATGTTAATTCTAATTTCTTTCTAGGGTTAATTCTAATTTCTTTCTAAGGTTAATTCTAATTTCTTTAAGAGGTTAATTTCTTTCTAGGGTTAATTCTAATTTCTTCCTAAGGTTAATTCTAATTTTTTTCTAAGGTTAATTTCTTTCTAAGGTTAATTCTAATTTCTTTCTAGGGTTAATTCTAATTTCTTTCTAGGGTTATTTCTAATTTCTTTCTAAGGTTATTTCTAATTTCTTTAAAAGGTTAATTTCTTTCTAGGGTTAATTCTAATTTCTTTCTAGGGTTAATTCTAATTTCTTTCTAAGGTTAGTTCTAATTTCTTTAAAAGGTTAATTTCTTTATAGGGTTAATTCTAATTTCTTTCTAGGGTTAATTCTAATTTCTTTCTAAGGTAAGTTTCTTTATAGGGTTAATTCTAATTTCTTAAAAAGGTTAATTTCTTTCCCTTAACATATTCCTTTCTCAGTGGCCTTCTCAAGAGTTTTTCTCCAGGCTTCTCTGCTTTTGGCCATGATCACCCTTAAAATGGCAAAATACCTTTCTAGGTCGTCATCCCATCTAAATTTGGATCGGACCCAAGTTCTTGTTCTAAATGACCTGTCCAAGAATGTTTTCTGTGTTGAACATAAGCAAGTGAATATTCTAATAGCATGATCAGCCCATTTAATTCTTTGAATTTTTATGTATTTAATGATATCTGGTTCTCTGAATGCACGATAGAATTTTAAAGGTTATTTTTACCTATAAATGTACTTCAGTAAATTAATAATATATTTTATAATGGGAAATAAAATACGTTATTAATTTTAATGAAACGATTATATTGCGCTAAAAAAATAATAATGAAAATACGGCGTTTTTCGAAATTCTTTGCATAGAAAAACCAATTCATTGAGAAGGAATGACAGAAGCGAGGTTTCTTTCTTGGCTAACTTATATTTGGCGATCGGTTGCCAAATATGGCAGCTCAGCAGCTGTATCTGCATATGCTTCTCTCCTCTCATTCCGTTCCACCGTGGGGTGCTAGAGCAGCCGCGGGGCACTAGGTTTCCCTTATCCAAGTGTGTCACCCTCGCTAAATGAGTCTCGCGCTCAGTACCTCATCTTGACACTTGACACCGGCCGCCTGATAAAGGCAAAAATATGTGTGATTCACCGGATATCTCAGAAAGTATCGATTTGCCAGCAGAAGAGTAATCGATATTGATTCCTCGTGTCCATCTCTCTTTCGATTTCCCACGATGTTCTTCACCTTGAACTTTATGAATGAATATCTGAACACGGAAATGAAAGGTAAGGAAGTAGAAATTCTTGAAAGAAATTTATTCCCGTGATTTTATGATCATGGGAAAGTTTTACACTAAGCTTCGCGTAAACATAAAAAATAATTTTTTTTAAAAAAAAATATTCACGCTCCAATGAATGATTTAAAGAAAAGTAAGAAGTTTGTTTTAAAATTATTTTAAAATTATTGAATTTTAGATCAATATACACATATTGATCTGCGCTTTCCTTCTTTTTTTCTTATGTTTGCCGTTACTTTGTGAAGCAGAAAAATTCCAAATAACTTTATTATTTTGAAAAAAAAAAAAAAACTTAAAATACACATTTTTCACGATTAAAAACTTTGAAATAACTATATATAATTAAAAATAAATTGATTTTATCATACAATTAAAAATAATTCGTAGATATTATTAAAACAGTAAAAAAGCAAACCAAAAATAATAAACTGAAAGGTATTAGTAATTTACTTATGAATTTTTATCTGAAATATATTCGGAGTTAAATGTATTAAGAAATAAGTAATTTTATAAGACATATATGTCCTTAAATCAAAGTATTTTTATGAATTATTTATTGTATAAGATATAAAATTTAAATATTATTTATTTTACATTATCTTTAAAATTATTAAATATGATAGAAATTATATGTATCAATTTTAAAATTAAGTACATTACGTTTTTACTAAAAATTTTTTTTTTTAATTTAACTACAGTTTAAAAAAGAGCTAAAGTTTTTTTTAAACTGTAGTTAAATTTAAAACAGTTTTTAAAATAGTTTTCTACAGTTTTTAAATCTAAAAATAATGATATTTTATAAAATAATGATAAACTTAAAAATTTAAATATTTATTAATGATTAGTTATGAATTTTAATTTTGATCTGTAAATTATATATGCTTTAATAAAATCTGTTAAGGAAAAAAATTAACGAAAATTCTTATGTTATTAAAAATTTAAAATAAATATAAATTCCTTAAAACAAGATATGAGTTTAAATTTCCTTAATAATCTTTTTTTGGTCTGAGTAAAAAATTAATCCTTCAATATATAATTTTAAAGAAAATCAATGATTTAAAAATAAATGATTTAAGAAATTTGCATCGTAATGAAAAATAAAATGTATCATTCTTATTATTAGAGAAGTGTTATTATATATTGAATAATGACTCATGAGCAATCAAAAAGAAGAATATTACATTAAAAAGAAATTAAAGATTCAGAAAAATATTGTAATTAACGACTTTTTTCGTATCAATAACTTGAATACTGTCTCTTATTATTCAAACACGATTTTTGCAAATTTATATAATAAATTAAGCATTATGATGACACAACGAAATAGTGATGATGTTTGATATTAATGATGCTACAACAAAATAGTGACCAGAATATAAAACAAGTTTAAATCAATCTCTAACAAAAAGCTTCATATTAAACATCATAAAGTCCTTTTTTTATGTAAAATGTGATGAAACTTTGAAATATAATCAAAAGTTGACTTCTAACAAGAACTATATAAAAATTACATTGTAAGAAATGTTCTAAAGTATTTTGCGGCAGGGTCCCATACCAAGGTTTCTAAATAGGAGATACACATAAAAATATTTTAAATTTGCAGCAAAATTAATTTATTATTAAAATTAATTATGTTTATAATTGAAATTTTTTGGGTATTCCTATATATTTTATTATTTACAGTAATTGTACATTTTATTATTCAATGTAATGAAACTAGCATCCAAAAATGAAAATCACTTTAAAATTAAATGATTTTTTTTAAAAACAAAAAAAAAATTTGGGACAAGATTCTAACATTCTTTTGAAAAACAATGTGTCTAAATACGCAAATTAAGAAATCTCATTCTTCAATATATTATGTGAATGTGCAGAGAAAATAAAGAAACTTTTATTAAGATAAGAATTAAAAACTTTTATGAGTGAAAGATATAAAGCAGAAATTAAGTTATTAAAATAACTGGTAATTTTTTATGCTCAGCTGTAAAAGAAAATATGTCGATGCACGTGAATTGGAACAACTCAGAAGTACATAGTATATTAGATTTACAAGGTGATAAAACTTTTATGCAGTTGAGAGGAAAATTCAATATTTCATCAAATTTTTATGCAAATCTTTGAAATGTTTCAAAATATTAACATTTATTGTCGTTAATATTCAAATGTAAAAATAAAAGAGAATTTTCAAAAAACATTTCAATCATTCTTTAAAAACATATTAATGAATAATCAAATTAAATCAATCATTAAACTTAGAGCCGAACGAAAATATCGTAAACAAACATTTATTTCTATGAATAAACATATTAATAAAAGGAGAGAAAATAATAAAAAAATTCACTGGTTTATATAATTAAAAAAGATATATTTTATTAATGTAAAATTATATTCTTTATGAAATTAGTTATAATGTTATATTTTTAATAAAATTAGTTAAAATTATATTTTAAGAAATAACTTTATAGTTTAAAAAATTTGAATTGAATAATTTTGATGGACAACTGTAGCGTAATTTCATTTGAGAATTTCTAATATTTTGTTTACAGAAAAAAACCTTAAGATTGCTTAAATTTATAATTTTTTTCTTTAGCTTTGAGGATTCCAATATTCACAATTTATTTATAATATTAAGACATATTAGAGATATTTCTATTAATAATTGAATGAAAATAAATAGAATGTTTTTGAAAAGTATATTTTTAGGAGAATAGTATTCAATAATTGAATATGTTCATGGAATTAAAGTGATTTTTAATCATTTTAATATAATATTAACTCCAAAATCTTTTAGAGGTACTCAAGGAAAATTAAATACGAAAAAAAATTGTTAATCCGTTGATTTGATATAAAGCCTACCTTTTAAACTAAACTAAACTCTGTGGCACTACGGCCAATTTGGGTCAAGGCCTAAAATGTCCATCTCTGTTTTCTTGACCGAGAGTCCCTGGGGTTCGAATCATATGTCCCAATTAGGTGGTGAGGCTAACGCTAAACCCCTAGTGTTCAGTTCCGAAGCATGCTTTTGATACTCATTTTATCAACCCACTGAAAGGATGAAAGGTTGAGTCGACCTTGCCCTGCCCGAGGATCGAACCTCGGACCTGCCACATTTTACTAGACAAGTCAAATTGATGATACTCGAAAACTTATTGAAGATTTGATCCTTTTGCAGAAACAGAATAGACTAATGTAAAAGTTAATTTTATAAATCGTATCCTGTGGATTGAATTGGAGAATAATGGCTATTATTTTGAAATTTCTTTTGGTTTTTACAAACGAATATGATATTGACAAATTATTATTCATATATGAATTTTACTAGGATATATAAATATTCAATATTACTTGTAGAATTAAATCTCAAAATTATTCCTGTAAATATATCGTACAATTAATTCACTTCACTTGTTCAAGAAGTGAATTTTAAATCAAACGAAAATTTAAAATCTTATTTAATATTTTAAGGAAGAGTATCATAAACTCGTATACGGATAAAATAGTGCCTTTTTCTGCATAATATATAAACTATTAGAAAATCTTAGCAATTTTATGTTGTTCATATTAAAAATAGTTTTATATACAAAGCTTCCAACATTTGCACCTTCTATAAATTGTTAATAAAATATTTATCATAAATGCATAATTCCCATTATAAAATTGTGTAAAATTGGGTTATTTATTATCTTAACAATTGTTGAAGAAAATAAATGCTTCTCCTTGTAAAATGATTGCCTAGTAAAAAGTTTTATATGTTTTTTTTTATAGTCCTATAATTATATATTACTTAAATATTTGTAATGCAGTATTAACATAAGTCCACAACCATCTACAAATTATTTACAAGCTTCCAATTTTTATTTAAAGTTAATCAATTCTTTCTTATTTACTAATGAATTTTGTACTTAAACAAAATCTTGCGTTAATTTCCCATTCAACATAAAAATTGTTAAAAACCTTATTTGTAAAGATTTTAAAAAGAATATGAATAATGAACTGTAAATAAAGGCTAATCAATTAATTAAATTATATATAGGAAAAACAAATCTTCATAACTAATTGTTATTCATTATAATTTTACTTCATACAATATTTTATGTATCGAAGTTTTTCTAGGTTTTGAAATTCAGCTTGCGTCTTTGTAAGTGTTGCTTTTCCCCATTAAAGGCGTTACAGTAAAGAAAACGGATTTACAGATTGTATTAATTACAGATCGTAAGAGATGGATACCAATCAAAGAAATGAAAATTCTACTTAAACTGTCCAAATATAAAAATAAGATTAAGTTGTTATAGCATTTAAAGTTAAATGTTTATTTTCCTATTTTTTATTTATATAAAGAAAGTTGTAAAAAAAAGGCATCATTTTCTATTATGCAGATTACATTAATTTGCTTTTTCCCAAAGTATTAATATCTAAACACATATCTATCGATACATATACTTATCTTTTTTACATAGTTATAAACCACGTTCTATAATTAGTGTTTTAATTATTACAGTAAAAATTCCTATACACATTTTCATGATATTCTTTTCATTTTAATGTCAATATTATAATTTCTTTTCATTTTTATTATTAGTATATTCTATTACAATAAAACTCAATTTATCTACTCTCAACTACAACTTTATATGTGAATCTTCTGGCAACCATTTTCTAATTTGGCTTATTATTCGTTACTTTTCGCTGTAAGCTATAAATGACAGGTTTTTTTTGCATAGTCTCGTAATATGATACATTTTAAATTTTATTCCCTTCTATAATATTATTTAAAAGTCTTTTGACACTTCTATTCACTCTCTATTTACGATTTTAATCTATTATTAGTTCATTCAGAATATCTCATAGTTCATCAAAATAATAAAAACTAAAAGATTGAGAGATAAAAACAATAGTGATTTTTTTATTTAAAGAATTTGTCTTTAAATAAAAAAAATCACTATTGTTTTTTTTATCTCTCAATCTTTTAGTTTTTATTATTTTTCTCTATTTATATTAATCTTAAATAATTTTTTTTTTCATTTTCATTAGTTCCAAGGCGTTGGGAACTGTTTATTTAAGATTTGTTTATTCTTTAGAATCCTTACACTAAGAATTAAAAAACGTATTTTCCCTTGTCTTCTAATGAGAAGGCACGCGTTTTCTTTCCACTCTTTTTCAAATGTTTTTGCTTTTATATATATATATATATATATATATATATATATATATATATATATATATATATATATATATATATATATATATATATATATATATATATATATATATATATATATATATATATATATATATATATATATATGTATATATATATATATATATGTATATATATATGTATATATATACATATATATATATACATATTAATATATATATATATATAATATCACAACTAAAAGATGTATAGATTTATGTATTAAAATTATGAATACATATAATTGTTAAGTATTAAAATTAAAAGAAAAATTTATACCATCACATATACTAAGAGGAAAATTAACTTAATTTATACAGAAATGACAAAAACAACAGAATTTATATGAAAAATAAATACTGATAAGTTCACATATTTATGTGCTTATTTTTTTACACACGCAAGTATTATTTATAACCATCATTGTTTAGAAAAATTTAATGTGTATATATTTATACTTTGGATTTTATGTTTTTAAATAATGTCAGACTTATTTTTTTATATAATTACACTTTATATTAAAAAGAAAGCGCGTTTTAACTTAAAATATTATACAACAAATATCATAAATTGAGGAAAGTATAAAAAAATATCACAATTTTTATTATCTTAATTTTTTGTTGGTAATTGTATTATATTTTGAAAAGATTAAAATTCGTTGTGTGAATTCTCTTATTTAGGAAAGATGAAAAAAACATGAACTACTAAAATTTCATTTGTTAATTAAATGAAAAGGAAAATTTGTATTAAACATTAATATAAATATTGTAAAAATACAATATTTAAGCAAGGAAATGTTAAGAAATAAAAAAGTCATTAGAATATTTAGGCATAAAAGCTCTATACGCTATATACTAATGAAACATTGTCTTTAGATGTTGATTAATAAAGAGAGTAAAATGAATGTATTATTTTTCTTGGTCACTTTTATGTGTTTAGTTTATGAGTAGATAATTTTTGGTGTATGCTCTGAATATAAACTTGCTTTTGTCATTTAATCAATTCACAATTTATAAAGCTGAAACACGCTATATAGTTGCTAAGCATTTTTGGTGGTTATTAATAGCTGTTTATTGAATATTTGCCATCTGGTTTAGTCTGTAGACATATTTTGAAGATATGTCAACTTTTATCATGCATGTAATAATAATAATAATAATTCATTTTATTAATTTTAGGAAGAAATATTATATGATACAATTACTTTTAAATATTAATAAGATATGAAGGGGAAAATAACGATAAAATATCTGACACAATTAGAAGTCTATCATAATTTTGTCTGTTAGAGAATGATTAATTTAAGAATTTTTACTTGAATTTCTTTCTTAAATAAAGTAAAATTATAAGACATATTAACCTTTTTTAATTCATATTATAGCAAATTATGCGAGCCACATGACACAGGTAATGACACTCTAGTGACGCCATTCTAATGTGTTTAGTGAAAGAGAAATTATTATAAGTACAGTTAACTCTCAGACATAATAAAATGCCGTCCACCCTGATTAGTGGTCAGCGTGCCTGACTACAGATAGAGAGGTCTTGGATTCGAATCCCGGTTCGGGCAGGAAAGTACATTCTCTCTCTCCTTTGTCTTTTCTCTGTATGAATGGGTTTTGAATGGTTTCCTACCCTATAAAAGAGTACTTCTAGCACGTGTGTACTGAAGAAGTCGGACTCCACACTAAATTGCGGTTCAGTTGCAAAAGTGGAGCAGCGCACCCCATATTGCCAGCCTAGCTGGCTCAAGGCAACAGCATATTCTTCTTCCTATTATTATTAGAATTGGGTTTGTATGTCATTGGGCACCTCTGCTTTTATCAGCATTTTGTACCATTAACTCCAAACCCAATGTTTCCTAGTTCCAGTTGCTCGGGTCACCCACTTTATTAATAAAGTCCGATAACCCTTTAATGGAGTCTAGGTGTAACTCTCTAGTATGGATGATGCCTAAAGAAGTTAATCTAGGGAGAACAAGAGCCTCACATTCGTAAATGATATGCTCTGCCATTTCTTCTTGCGTATGACATTTCCAGCAGATAGGGTCTTGCTGAAACAGTCCCATCTGGTCAGAAAGTCAGTCATACTAGGGATAGCTTCCTGACTTTCACCAGAAGAAGATGGTTTGGAGGTCATTTCTACCTCAAGTGAAGGATTCATTGCTGCCCCTTCACAAGATTGCCTCTGAGTTCCCTTGTCTTTTTCAGCAAGGTCTACTTCAGAGGCTTCACCTGCAAATGCAGAAAGGTTTGTTATTTCTTGTGTCTTTTCAGCCACAAGATAACAAATAAAAAGCTCAGGTAATATAAGTCCACCCAGCATTGCCTGAGTTACTGGGCAAGGCAAATTACTCTAGAAGTTCACCAGGCAACTAGAGGCTCCGTTAAGATACCAATACCGCGGTACCAATCACCCCTAGGCACGGATCGCATAACACCAGGGTTTACGGGAGCTGGTTCGCGGCTATCCTGTCATTCCTACAGGACAATCGGTGATCCACCACCTGCCGACACGCCTTATGGCTGCTCAAGCCCCAGGAAGGTACACGTATCCCCTGGTTCCAGGCAACAGCATATTAAAATCCGATTGCTCTTAAATTGTATTTTAATTCCTCCTATGTGAAATTGCATAACTTTTATACCATCTGGTAACTTTCTAGATAAGCTAATAGTTCCTTATAAGCATAGTTAATCCTTAGAGAAGATAATATTTCGTGCTAAATTGCTTTGTTATTATGGAATTGTGCATGTCATATTGTTCTTTTCTTATATATTTTATTTTTCATGGGAATAGTTACAAACATTTTTTGAGCTTCGAAAGGATAAGAAACACAATTCATTTGAATCCTTCCGGCCATGTTAAGTTGCAGAGTGTATCCCTTTTTACTCACTGGATTGCAGTATATAATTCTTTATACATATTAAACTACTTTTTGGGAGTAACAAGAAACATGTTGTTGCATTAGCATGCTTCCCTGTACCTGTATATATATTATTGATATTATTTGATTATATTCCATTTATATATGTAATGGTATAATTTTTCATGATTTATAGGTTCGATTCCCTGCTACGACCACTGAAGGATAGACCATGGCAGTGCGGCATTTGTATGAGACTGCCTTCGACAGCACTGCGAGTCCAGCGGAACCAGATGAAGACCCGGAGGACATTCTGGAGACGAGCAGACGGCTCTGCAGTCCGGATCCGAGCTGTCACTCTCAGACGCAGCGCCCCTCCCCCGCGTCGTCAAGGTCGAGCTCGGACTCGGACCGCTCGGCTGGGAAGAGGACGACCAGGCGATCTCCCCGCAGTCCAGCTCTGCCCCTCAAGAAACTGTTTTCTCCTTGGGTGTGTGGAGGAGACAGGAAAAACGGGAAGTAAGTTTAATTTCATTTTTTACCCGAAGACCATCGTGCTGATTGAGCTAATGTATGCTAAAATTCATAATTTTAACCCTTTTGTTGCTGTGTAAAAAAAGTTTGCCAGCTCGTGACTGGATTTCGCTTCTGTGATTTATGACACTTGGGCAAGCCAAACTAGCTAACCGACGGCTATGTGAAATTAAGTCAGTAGAGTGCGTCTTTCGTTTAACCAGAGCACCACAAAGGTGAAAGTACGGCTTTGTTTTAAGAATCCGTCGATAGATTGCACCACCAGAGGATTCACTCTTTCAATTTTGACTTTGATCTGGAATGGGAGGAAATTTTCCTCCATATGATTAAACCTTATATTTTTATCTTTCATGACTTATTTATCACTATCTAATTTGAGAATTCCAAGTTTAATCCATTGTTCTAACAATCTATATTTTGTTCTTACATCTGATTCTCATGGCAGTTTAATTATTATCGATAATTTGATAAAATATTTAAAGGGTACCTGGGGCTATTTAAAAGTACTGTATATTTTTTAATGATCTTATTTTTTAACAAGATAATTAAACAAACCTCTATTTAATTTTAATAATCCAATATTTAATACCGAATTTTAAAAAGGTCCTTAATTTCTAGGATATCAATTTAAAAATTTTCTATGTTTACTCATTATAAAAAAAATTGAGCAACAAAAGTCTCTCTTTCAATTTTGACTCATTATTAAATTGTATTTCATTATTAAATTGACTAATTATAATTAAATACTTAAATTAATAAAAATTAGTATTGTATTCCGTGCAAGACATATAGGATTTTGCTTAGTAATGTGCATCGTGTTGAAAAGTGTTTTATAAAAAGCTTAGAAAAAATTTTTAGAGAGGTGGTAAAATAAAGTTTACTTTTTTTATATTATGCAAAAAAAGGTCATTATAAAAACTCGAATAAAAAAACACAAAAAACATGCAATTTAAAAACTTTGTTCACAATAAGATAATTAAGTCTAAAGATAACATTTCCTTAAATCGTAAAATATATATATATACATATATATATATATATATATATATATATATATATATATATATATATATATATATATATATATATGTATATATATATAATTTTAATGCGCATAAATGTCGTTATTTTGTGTTTTGAGAAAGTCACATTTTTAAATTACAAATCACGTATGTTGAAAGAACATGTTCTTCTTTTTGCTTTTAATCCGCTTAGAAACTTAATAAGATTCAAATAATTTTTTTATATTAAAAAAAATTCTTTTGAATAAAAAAGAAATGTTAAAAGTAATAATGAATACAAAAATAAATATTTTACTCAAACTTTGCGTTTACTGTTGTTGTAGCAATAAAGATTTTAATTTCAAGCAAACAACCTCTTCTTAACGTTTCAGTGAACATTATCTTATTTCCTTCAGGGGTCCAGAGACACCCATCGATTCGCCTTCGTCCCACGCATTTTCTAATGAAGAAAAGTCCAAGAAAACATTCTCTCCGTCTGTGGAATTCAAGAAGTTGGACGTAGCTGAAGACGATTCCAAACTAAATTCGACTGATTCCACGATTTCTGCCAAAAACATTCCTGAAAACAGGGCTTCCAACAAAAACTGTTTCAATGAGAACTTTTCTTCGGGTTTCCTGCAGCCCGCTGCTTCTACTCGCACGTCTTTCGAAAATAAACAACAGGCCAATTTTAGTGAGTATCAATTTCTTCAGCTATATAAATAATATATATGATATATATGATAGTTTGTATTTAAACTACAGCAGTTGTGGGTTTTGTGTAAAAATGAAATAGTTTTGTTTTGCACATTAAAACTTACGCACAAACATAATTTAAAAATAATATATAACAACTATTTTTTATAGTTACGTAAACATTATCCTTAAAAATCTTAAGTATTATATATATGTATACATATGTATGTATATAAGATAAAACATGAAGAATATTGAAATCAGAAATATAAAATTGGAAAAATACTAAAATATATGATGCAAAGGACAAGAAGAAGGCATAGGGACCACGTCTTCATCAGGAGGGAGATGGCCAGCTATGCAAAATGAACACTCTTTTCTGACATGCCCGAAGGACAAATGTCTAAATATCTTCGAGCAATTCCCCCGAAGAGTGTTCGTATTAAAAGAACTTCGTTAAAAAAAAATTATAATAAATATGTATGCAGAAAAGTAAAAATACTCACAATAGATGAAATATAAGTACAGTAGAAAAAATTTTGCATAGCTGGCCATCTCCCTCCTGATGAAGATGTGGTCCCTATGCCTTCTTCTTGTCATTTGCATCATATATTTTAGTATTTTCTCAATTTTATATTTCTGGTTTCAATATTCCTCATGTTTTATCTTATTTATACAGGCAAATCTTTCTTTAGCTGCTTTTGCGCTGACTAGATTTTCTATAATGTGTGTGTATTGTAGTTCCTATTTTATTACATTATATTTTCAGTATTGTATTTATTACTTTATATTTATATATATATATATATATATATATATATATATATATATATATATATATATATATATATATATATATATATATATATATATATATATATATATATATATATATATATATATATATATATATGTTCTTTAAATGGGAAATATTTGCCCAGAGCAATTAATTTTATTTCTTATGAAATCTGGTATCAATACCAGAGGCAGTATCTTCGGAAAATCTGTTCAAGTGTTGGCGTTTGCAGACGACATTGCACTGGTAGCCAGAAGTAAAAAATACTTAATAGAAGACTTTGAAGCTATTGAGAGGGAGGCCAGACCGGTAGGGTTTGTTGTTAATCAAGTTAAAACTAAATATTTCCCTGTAACTAGAACCCAATTTACCCAAACTTATCTACTCATTGGTGATTATAAATTTGAAACAGTTGATGAATTTATCTATTTTGGCTCAATGTTTAACAAAAATAATGACATTCTCCCAGAGGTAAGAATTTAACTGCAGCTAACAAAGCCTTTTTTGGCCTAAGATATTTATTGAAAACTAACTTTTTATCACGAAAAACTAAGTTACAGATCTACAGAACGCTTCTCCGTCTAGTTTTGACCTATGCCTCGGAAACCTGGACTTTGACTGCAAGAGAGGAAAAGATGTTGAGCCTATTTGAACGCAGGATTTTAAGAAGTATCTTTGGAGGTACGAAGAAAAACGATGTCTGGCGCAGAAGACACAATACAGAAATCTACCGAATGTGCAAGAAGCCAGACGTTGTACATCACATTAAAGCAAGCCGTCTCAATTGGGTTGGACATGTTATAAGAATGAAGGACAATAAAACATTAAGGGAAATTTTTTTTGCAAAACCCATCAGCGTAAGAAGAAGAGGAAGACCAAAGCTGAGATGGGTGGATGCAGTCGAAGAAGACTGTAGGGTCCTTGGAACAAAAAATTGGAGGAGTTTGGCTGCCAGTAGAGGTGGCTGGAAGAAACTTGTTCAGAAGGCCTTGGCCCATCCTGGGCTGGCGCGCCATGAATGATGATGATGAATTAATTTTATTTACATGAATTCACATTTTTTATTCAAATCACTTTATTCAATACTTTTTATTCAATTTCACGATTTCCGCTAATTAATTTTAGAAAACTTATTTTCGATCGATTTTATTTGTAGTTAAATTACTTTTCGTACTGGTTCTAATAGATGCTTTCACTTCGAGAAGAAGACAACTGAGGACGGAAAAAGTGACGGTTGTTTATGTTTTCTATATATTCCAGGAGAACACGAAAATTGAATTTGAGAAATTGATATTTGAGAGACACGAAAATTGAATGCATTAATAGAAACGTTTTTACCACAAGTCGGTGAGGGGGTGTACGGGTGAAACGGGCGGAACGGGTGAAATACGTCGGGAGAGTAATCTCCTGGTAGGGTCACCCAAGGCGTGAAGGCCGTTCCAATATGCTCAAATAAGGTCTGCAGGCATAGGAGCCAAGTCAGACTTCTACCTTAGGTTCTAACATAGGACAAGGTGCTCCGGATCAACAGAAGCTGTCAAATTTTCCCCTTTATCATGAGTCTATACTCACGTGCAATTCTAATTTCTTTTTCACTTCATTTCAGTCGGCAAACAATTAATGCCATTTCATCAAGGATTACTGAGTACATTTCACAAGATGAATCGTAACTCGTATTTACTTTCAGTTTCCCTCTAGAAAGTAAGCAGACAATTTTGTCCGCGAGCGCCCGGTGACGTCATATGCAAGTATCTAATTTGACAATCGAATTATTTAACAAAATTTGCAGTTTGGAATGGTTTTAATGCAAACGATTTCATAACTGAAAGTTTGGAGTGTGAGTTATCTTCAATCCGCGATAAAATCTTTTACGAACGCTGTCATAGTTTATTGGATATCTGCTTTTTCGATTTCGATTATAAAGAACATTAATCTGCAAAATAATGATAATTTTGCAAACTGTGAGCAGAATTATCATCCAATAACTTGTTTCTTGGTAAAAAATGTCATCTAATATTTAGAATACTTTATTAGATGCTAATTTAAATATAATTTTCGGATATCCAGAAAAATAACCATTATATATACAGTATGTCCACTAAAGTCCGTTGCCACCCTTTTAACTTCGGAACGGCTGCTGCTATATTTATAAAAGTGGTGTCTAGGTATAGTAAAGTAGCCATGCGCTATTGAATGAAACCACCTACCGCGCCACCTGGTGGAAAACTGTGAAGTTGGCATTCGTACCTCGAAAACGGAAAGAGAGGTAAAAAAGTGATTTACAAAGATGTAGAGCATCCTCGATTTAGTACGAAAAAATACCTTGTAGGCATTAATGTGAATAATATAACGGTTAAAACGCGCATTTGTTGTTTCGTGCTGTGACGTGGCACGTCGTACGTGTGCATATTTGAAAAAAACAAAAAAATCATTTTCGTGATTACATTTTTCACTTTTATTTCGGAATGGGAAGAACGGAAGTATTAAAAATAATTCCAATAATTTGTATGCAGTATGCAAATACGTAAGAAACTTCCCGTCTGTTCACTGAGACAGTTATAAAAGAGACATCTTCTTGGGGTTGTAGTATGTTGATGCTTATGGTCATGGCTGAGTACTCCAAAGCTGAGTATTGTGAGATGGTTTTACTGTACGGTGAATGTCGACGCAAGGCACGATCAGCAGCAAAGTTGTACCGCCAACGTTTCCCTGCAGGCCCCCACATCCTTCTCATCAAACCAACCTAACTGTTGTAAAACATTTAAGGGAGACCAGTTACGTTACTAGTCGACCTCGATCTGGCAGATCAGCTAAGGTAGGACTGTAAGTTAAACCGGGTGAGGTATTAGCATATGCCCTCGCATATCCGAAATACAGCGTAAGAAAGATCAGTCAATACTGTGGTCTCTCCAAAAATCAGGTTTGGAAAATCCTAATCGAATCAGGTGCTCATCTATACCGATCAACGCCTGAACAGGTTTTAGTAGACGGGGATGACGCTATGCATGGTGAAATTTTGTCATGAATCAGATACAGGTTCAGCCAACATTCTTGGCAGATATAATGTGGACGGATGAGGCATGCTTTTCACGGAATGGCATGTACAATAGGCAAAGCACTCATTACTGGGCGCTGGAAAGACCTAAATGTTTCGTCGACGTTCGACATTAAATGCGGTATGCTATTAACGTTTGGTTCGCAATTTACAATAAGAAGCTGATAGGCCTAATATTTTACAATGGCACGTTAACGGGTGCACGATATTTACAATTGCTACAGAAGGTAATACCCGATTTTGTGGAGAACCTGCCGTTGTTTAATTTTTATGGTTTCAACATGATGGCGCGCCTGCTCACAAGACATCTCCAGTGAAGCAGTACCTCATCAAGGAATTTGGCTACCAAATACTAGGGGATGGCGGTTTCGAAGAGTGGCCTCCACGTTCTCCTGATCAGACTCCACTGGACTTTTTCCTGTGGGGATACTTGAAACAGCAGGCGTATGCGACCCCTCCATAAAAATTGCGGGACCGACACATTACGGTCACGTGTTCCAACGTGTGCTACGTGATCTTCAAGCGAGGATCCAAATGTGCACTGCAGCTGACGATGAGAAGTTAGAACATCTTAAATAAAGTATATTGTCATAACTATTTGTTTTTTTTTCTTTCTTATATCGTTTTGTCACGTCACAGCATGAAACAAATGCGCGTTTTAACCGTTGTATTTTCTTCACAGTAATGCCTACAAGGTATCTTTTAGTACTAAATCGAGGATGCTCTGCAACTTTGTATATCACTTTTTCTCTCTATCTCGTTCCGTTTTCAAGATAGGAGTTTTAACTCCGCAGTTTTCCACCAGGTGGCGCAGTAGTCTGTTTCATTCAGTAGCGCATGGCTACTTTACTATACCTAGACACCACTTTTATAAATATAGTAGCAGCCATTCTGAAGTTAAGAGGGTGGCAAGGGACTTTAGTGGACATACTGTATACACACACACACACACACACACACACACACACACACACACACATATATATATATATATATATATATATATATATATATATATATATACTGAATAATATAAAAAAAGGAAACAATATTTTATTAGAAATATTTAGAAAAAATTTGTAATTTTAAGGGTTAGTCAAAAAGAAATCAGAACCAAATTATTGTTAATAAAGCATGTAAAGAAAACTATTTCTCTTTTTTTACAAAAATAATCTTTATTTTCTATTATGTGTGTGTATTTGTGGTTTAACGTATTTACTATTTTAAGAGATTATATTTCAAATCATCATCATCTTAATTAATGGTCTTCAATCTTATCTCCTATGTTAAATGTTGTAAAGAATAAAATTAAGCTCTTACTTAAGGAACGTTGACATCGAATGCTCTTATAAGTGACAAATAAGAAAACAATAATAAACAAAAAGAAATTTAAGCCCAAAACATATTTCTTACTGTTTTTGCTCCTTTTCAGTTAAAATTTTAGACTGTCTCTCATCACTACTATTGATCGGTTTTCTCAAATGATGTTATCATCTGTTTATCATAAATGTGCGAACTATTTTAATATCAAAACAAAGTGTATCTTTTTTAAAATTATTCGAATTATCAAAAAACTACAAATTATCTTAATAATAATTTTTGATAATGTATATTGTATCATTTCTCATGATTTTATACTAGAAATTGACAAACAAATACAAAACTTTTAAAATCATACTTTGCATATGAAATTAAATTTTTTGAGAGCAAAAATGAACTGAAATGAGCTATGCTTGTTTTTATATTTATTCAATTTAGACACAAAAATATCTTACAGATATTTCCTTTCATCAATTTCAGTCCATTTTTCTGGGTGTTTTACAGTAATTGATGAACCTTTGTGCTTTGTTCATATTCCACATTAGATCAATCAATATTGATTATCAATCTAACACCCAGATTTTTTAATCCATCTCATATTATCGGATTTCAAGTTACAACAATCTTATTCAATGTGGTATTCAAGTCATAATATTTAACTCCAAAAATAGTTTTTGCTGACCTAATCGAGCTCCAATGGCTCAAAGGCTTCACGCCTCTTCCCGTTAATATCAGCAAACTGCAGGCAGGATTGGGAGGGTGACCACATCCTCCCTCACTGGATTGATGGAGCTCCGTAGGTCAGATAGATATCCATTTTCGTCTGTGACGTACAAAGTACTTCCGCTAGTGTGGCTTGGATGTGGAGAGGAAAGTGCCAGATCAGGTGTCACCTCATCACCTGACCGTGGTTTAAAATTATGTAATGCTTGGTGATGGGGGCGAGTATTCCAAACCTGTTGACCTTAAGGTATATTCTGGTGTTCGCATGCAATGCAATCTGTGCATAAAAGTTTTATTTTCTAATTTATGTCTAAATTACTTCTGAAAATTTAATTTGGTGTTGTATACTACATCGGAGTAGAACATTTTTACACCTTGTCTATCTCTTTTTAATAGGCTAATAATATTAAAATATACACTGCCCTATACTGGAAATGCAACACCAGAAGATTATGCCAATTTCAGTGTAGAAGCATATTACCAAGTTATGTAAATGGTGTGAAAGTCGTAGCTCTCCAGCGCACGTAGGATAAGATATAAGGTGAGGAACCGACTGCGTGTGCAATATTCGCGCCGTTATTGCTCCTTGGAAAAAAATCGTTGAAAGCTTTCTTTCTCGTCACAAAGGACGCCTGTAATTGCAGAGAATGCCAGGCCATCGTTGACAAAGTCAGTTCCAGCAGACAGATGAATTTACGAGGGGCATGGTGATCGGACTGAGAAAAGTAGATTGGTCATTATGGCAAATCACAGCTGACAGACACGTGGACAGTGCAACGGTTGCACCAAAGATGGTTGGAACAAGAAATTGGGAAACATTTGCGGGATGCCGGTGTAGTCAAAATGACGTCAGCACACGTGAATCAATGAGCACGACGGGAGGGTGTTATGGCCCCCCAAAGCACGTCGACCGAAATTCTGCAGCCTGTGCAAGACACCCTGAATGTTCCCACATTGTGTAGAACCATTTGCCATCGATTGATTGCTAGTGGCCTGTACTCATGGAGTCCGTTAAGAAGACTGCCACTGACCATAGATGTCAATGTCAGAAATGGTGTCGAATTAGAGTGCTGTTAACAACGGAGTGGCATAGGATCGTCTTCTCAGATTAATCACTCTTTTGTTTCCTCAGTGATAGTCACCGCATACGAGTTTGGAGACAGGTCCAATCATACAGACAGTCCGCATACGCTGCAGGATTGGAGACAGGTCCAATCCTGCAGCGATTGTAGAATGCCGCACCACTCGACACCCCAAACCATGATGCACGCAACACTGCGCGCATCATGGTTTGGATTGCCATTGCGTACGTTTCCAGGTCACCTGTCGTTCGTATTCACGGCACTATGACAGCTCAACGCTTCATAGATGATGCGCTGCAGCAGGTGACACTCCCCTACCTTCAGGAGGTACCCAATGCTCTTTATCAGCAGGATAACGCCCGACTACACATTACCCGCATCAACCAACATGCTCTGCAAAGTTTATTGCTGCTTCTTTGGCCACCATATTCGCCATATCTCTCACCAATCAAATAGGTCTGGATATGATTGGACGCCATTTGCAGACCCTGTCATTCCTTCAAAAGACGCACTTTGGCAAATGGTTGACAGGGAATAGAGAGGCATTCCTCAGAACACTATCCATACTCTCACTGACTTTGGACTTAGGCGTGTTGCTTCGCAATCCACAATGGTCCTATAACCTACTAATCCGACCATGTTCTCACTCTGTATAATGCATATCATTTCAAAATACAGATAACTTAATGCTCATTGCTCTCTTTCTTTGTTTGCCATGTTTCGTCATTTTCTGGTAACTCCTTCTTTGTGTTGCATTTTCAATGTCGGGCAGTGTATTTGCATAATAAGGTACCTTTACGTTATTATAGTGATGTCAGTAAATCTTAAGATTTACCTATTATCTCCGATGTGTTATCCTATATTAGTTAATACTTGATTATTGTACTTTTTTGCAAGATTGATATATTTCCTATCATTCTAATATCCCTTAAAGATGAATTAAATTAGATAAAAAATAATCAAAGCATAATAAAGGCTCAATAGTACTTACATATTAGTGTTACCACAGCCAATTTTGTGTCAAAACTTAGGTTGATGAAGAAATTAACCTACAATTAGATTTTTCTAATTATAAAAAATGCACATATAATTTGAAAAAAAAATTTCAGTGGTAAGAAAATTTCTTCGAAATTCGTTCTACTTAGAGAGAAAGCTGTGGTGACGCTAATATATAACCATTTTGTTCCTAATTTTTGTCCTTTATTTCTGTTATCAATTTAATAATTTACTTCAAAAATATGGTTATAAATTATAAAAATATATATTTAATAAACCTTATTTTCTAAATATCAGACCATATGTTCTGCAATTGGTTGACCGAAATCCAGTGTGGTTAACTGTTTAAAAAGTCATTGATTATTAAATTTTTCACATCCCTACACCCCTACTTTTCACCCATTCTCTAAAAAACTACTTTATCCTGTCGCCAATTTAATACCCTCCTATAACAACAATTTAACATTTCAAAGCTTACTTTATTTTTATAGGCGTAGGTACAATCCACGAGAATATCAATGAATGTGATAAGAGTTGTGATTCTACTCCTCAACTCTACTCCAGTAAGGCTACCAAAGAGGATCTCCGAAGAGGAAATTTCGAACTGCATTCAAGTAAGTAGTCCAGTGTTTCCGTCTTTGAATATAAATATATTGAAGTTGAATTGCTTCGTATATCTACGTTTGTAAGCTACCTACACGTCGAAGTTTCTTAGCAAAGCAATATTTGCTGCCAGCCCATCGACAGAGAATTTTGAGTCACATTCAAGTAATAAAATTAATTCATGAATTCCTTTCCAAATTTCGACAACATATTAACGGAGATACATACAAATATGTAGCGTAATGTTATATATAAATGTTTGCGCTTCTCTAAGCATCCTTCTGACGACGACACGAAGACGTTAAATGCAGACAAGCCAGGCTTACAGCCAAATGACGAACAGGGATTCGCTTGAAAAGACGACAGTGTGTCGTCACTCCTGCACCCAGCTTTATCGCTAGGCGCATAAAAACCACCGTCTGTCTCTCTGCAACATTGTTAAGGAAAACCAAAGTAATAGTTGCCAATCTGTGTTGCTGTAAATGTTATAGCTTTCTACGAACTTACATATAGCTGTGCAGGTGAGCCCCAGACTGTACCTTTAGTTTAACAGTTTTGGAATACTCGCCCATCATCAAAAATGCCTCGTAATTTTAAACTACGAATCAGGTGACGAGGTCACACCTGAGCTGACACCCTCCTCTCAACATCCACGTCACACTAGCGGAAGGACTTTGGACATCACATATTGCAGGCGAGCCACGGACTGTACCTTTACGTTAACCGGCATGGAATACTCGCCCTTCGCAAAGAACGTCATCATTTTGAACCACGGTCAGCTGACGAGGTCACACCTGTATTGGCACCCTCCACCCAACATCCACACCACACTAGCGGAAGGACTTAGGACGTCACATATTGCAGGCAAGCCCCGGACTGTACCTTTACGTTAACCGGCTTGGAATACTCGCTCTTCGCAAAGGGCCTCATCATTTTGAACCACGGTCAGCTGACGAGGTCACACCTGTATTGGCACCCTCCACCCAACATCCACACCACACCACACCAGCGGAAGGACTTAGGACGTCACATATTGCAGGTGAGCCTCGGACTGTACCTTTACGTTAACCGGCTTGAAATACTCGCCCTTCGCAAAGGGCCTCATCATTTTGAACCATGATCAGGTGACGAGGTCACACCTGTACGGTCACCCTCCACCCAATATCCACACCACTACAGCGGAAGGACGTCACATATTGCAGGTGAGCCCCGGACTGTACCTTTACGTTAACTGGCTTGGAATACTCGCCCTTCGCAAAGGGCCTCGTCATTTTCAACCACGATCAGCTGACGCGGTCACACCTGAGCTGACACCCTCCTCTCCAACATCCACGCCACATTAACGGAAGGACTTCGGACATCACATATTAATGTGGACACGTCCCTAACCCACGGAGCTCCAGCAACCCATTGAGGGAGCCAACGTGGTCACCCTGCCAATCACTGCCAACGGCAAATGATGCTTCACTTTGCTTATCTTAACTGTTACTGAGCCACTGAAGCTCGCACTTTACGAACAGATACTAAATGTGTACAAGCAATCATTTCCTTAAATGGCTGCCGACGTGAGTGCAAAGTCATCTTCACTGTTTTGCAAAACCAACCTCATAGTTTGTCTGTCTTCTTGATCTTTAATGATGGGAAGGGATTGAGATCCTGCCTGCCATTCATGTCTCAACCCCTTCAAGACTCTTAACAAGCCATTGATTAAAGATATACGTAACACTCGTTGAATTTTTAACTAGTGAGATTGTCAGTACCACACGCGGAATGATAATCCACATTTTGGATAGGTAACTATCATGTATTCCATCGAAATCCGACATTTTCTGGTAAGCATTTCTTTCTTAAGGTTCTTATTCAGGGCATGACGTCATAGTCTGAAAAAATTTGACCTCCATTGCTTTACTTTTTTAATAGGCTGTGTTTCAAATACCATTTGTCCCTCCTACGTAGAACAAATTTGTTGAAATTCTAACCATTTTTAGATTCCTACCCTTTTCTTTTTTTATGTAATTTTAACATTCTAAAGATCATTCCTTTCTAGTATAACAAGCAGACTATATAAGAATCAGATTATATTTTAATATATTATCATATATTAATATATAATCTGATTTTACTATAAATCTGATATTAAGAAATGCACAATTAAAGAATACACCGTTTAACATTTGAGCGTTTTTATTTGAATACATTTTTATCAGTATAAAAACGTGCCTATTTTAAATTTATCTCTTTAAATGTTTTATCAAAAAGTAATATAGTATATGAAAACTATGCTATTGTACGATTTTAATTAATTTGAAAAATAAAACGAAAGAAAAATGTAAGATGTCGGAACAACCATTATTTTTATTTCCAAAAATAAATTATAAAAGATAATTTGACAAGTATCTTTAGTTTACACAATTTAATATTAATAAGAAAAATATCTATCAATATAGAAAAATTATTAATGTTTTTACAATATAAAAAATTACTTTCATTAGGAAGAAAAATCAATTACAAAAGAAAATAAGTTGACTCTGATATAAAGTATCGCAACATATAAAAAATTGTTTAGTTTCTAAATCATCAAACTTCTAGTATCTCATGCATATGTGCTTACAAAATCATAGATGGATTAAGGTCAGGTGCTTTTGGGGACCCCTTTCCGTTACCTCCATGACCAAGTATCATTATTTGAAATTCCTTTGACAAGTAGATTAACTTTAATAAAATGGAGCAATTGATTTTGAATTATGCAAAGTACAGAGAAAGTAACAAAAAACATCAAAGAAAATCTTCATCTATAGTTTTCAATAATCTCAATTATTTTTGTTCCGTTTAAATTCTAATATAGAACATATGTTCCTCAAAAATATTATCCCACATCTTATGTATAAAAAATATTCTTTTGAATTTACCGTAGTAATCTAATCCAGAATCTTACTTTTAAGAAGATAACCATTATAAAAATATGATTTGCTGTATCAGAGGAAATATAATTTAATGTTTATATAAATTGTGTCATTTTATTTAAAAAATAGTTGAAAAAAATTTACTGTGGGAATCTTTGAAATATGGCGACTATAATCTTTTAATGTATTCTCATCCCTGCGCGGTATATCACACATCTATAAAACTATGAAACTCTTACTTAATATGTTTAAAGATTTTACACAACTTTATATATATATATATATATATATATATATATATATATATATATATATATATATATATATATATATATATATATATATATATATATATATATATTTGTATGTACATGTGTGTGGAGAGAGATGTGGTAACTCATTGGTTATGGCATCGTCCTTCCGTCCAGAAGGACTAGATTCTATTTCCAATTCCGCCAAAAACCCATCGAGTACATGCTATATACGTGCACGTTAAATCTATGGAATATAACTGTGATCGGTCCTTGATCAGTTACCATGGGTGCAATGGTATGGATTAATATTTCCTCCCCTCCAGATCAAAATCAAAATTGAGGGAGTCATTCCTCTGGTGGCGCCATCTATGGGAAGAGTCTTATAGTAAAGACGTACTTTCACCTTCATGGTGATCTGGTTAAACGAAAGACGCATCTTTCTGACTTAATTTCGCATAGCCATCGGCAAGCGATTTTGACTTGTCCAATATATATATATATATATATATATATATATATATATATATATATATATATATATACCTAAAGTAGATACTGTATTTCATGCGTGAGTTAATATTTATTACTTTTCTCTGCTTTTTTCTTAATTTTTATTAAAGTATATCATGCGTTAAGATAATTATTGACAGTGCGCATTTTATCTTTTACTTTGACAGGCACAGATACAATACTGGATAGTGGGAGTAGTAATAGTGATTCCACACCCCCGCTTTATCTAGGAAGAACTTTCAGGGAGGATATGAAGAGAAGCAACTTTGAATTGAATCCAGGTAAATCCTCCAACATTACAATCATAGATTGTCTTTAGCATTTAGAAAAACAAACAACTCCTTACAAGAAATCCCAAATATTTACAAGATTTAGAGCAAAGCAATGACAGAGCTTATGCATAATTGTTTTGGAGCGTTCTTAAATTTTTTGGCTTGCAAAAATGTCGCCAAGCTGAAGTCATAGTTTCTAAATTGAGTAAATCAATCCCAATTAATGATAAAATATATATATAAAATTACAAAGTATTAGGATATTAAAAAAGAAAATTCATTTGAATTGACATTACAAGAGAAATTCTAATCAAACTACTTAATTAAAAATTGAATTAAAACTTGTGTAAAAAAATAAGTGTTCGAAATTGTAACGTAAAATATGTTGCAGACTATCTTTCTGAAGTAGTAAAAAATGCGGGTTATTAGAAAAATGGTAAAACTTACCGAACATTTTAGCAGATTAAAACAAAAAGCGCCAAAAAAGTGCCAAAATACTTTTTCATAACCAAAATTACTAACTCTAATTTCAGGTTTTGATTTCTGTTATTCGCTTTTGGTTGTTTATTTTTAGCGACAACAGCTTCTAAGCGGATCCAATCATATTATGCTTTTGAATCTTAATTAAAAGATGTCAGAGGCTGAGTTGACAACTTTCTCTCGACATCCTGTGATAACAGCAATGGGACATTAGATCCTAAAAAACATTTAAAGGGTATAAGCCCTCTCCATTTTGATATTAAAATTAATTTAACACAAATATTCAAATATTTTATTTCATAGCCTACTTCAAAATAATCACTTTAAGTATTCACTTCTTTTCATATGGCAATGAAACTTTTGATTGTGCAGGAAAATCAAAATGATTTTACGACCAATTCTGAGTAAGTTAGAATAAAAATTCTTCAATCAGAATGTAGTTAATTAAATTAATATTACAAACTAACATATTTCTGTTGGATCATTGGTAGACTTGGAATTGCATCTGTAAAATATTCCCGCTATAAATTATTATTTAAAAAAATAGTTAAAATAATTACAGAATTTTCTTTTTTGTCAGCAACAAGGAACAATTTGTGGCTGGATTTCAGCAGAGCTCCAAAGCGCATGCGTAGACATTTATGCCTTGATATTAACGGCCTCAATGATGAGCATGATGTGGAACCGACAGAGCATTTGCTGAAACAAGAGTAAGTTCTAAAATTAAAAACAAGAGAATTCGCTTGTATTAGATTGATAAATTATTAATGCAAAATAAAAAATTTGTATACCTTTATTTTTATTTTTTATTTTCAGGTGGTATCATGGTTCCATAAGTAGAGCGGATGCTGAGAATTTGTTACGTTTGATGAAGAAAGGGAGTTTTTTAGTCCGTTGTAGTGAGAAATTAAAAAGGCAATATTTGCTGTCGCTCAAGTAAGTTCTAAGGAAAAAGGCGATAAAATAAATGAAGAGAAACAAAATTTTGCCAACAGTTCATAAAGTTACAAAAGGGAGTTATAAATTCTTCAACAGAGAGTTGAGAAAGTGTAACGTCATATTAATTTTCAATAGGTTACTTTGGATATTTTTATCATTATAAAGGGAAAAAAGTGATCAAGTTTTTTTTTTTAAAAAAAATATCAGACTTATATAAAACTTAAAATTTCTTAAATGCATTTGTTGCAATGAATGGCATTGGAGTTTTATCAAACATATTTTTTTTAACATTTTGAAGGAATGCATCAAAAAAGTAGCTTCTCAACAGACAATCGCAGGCAATACTTGTTCTAAATGAAAAAAATAATTAGCGTGGCAGAAAATTTAGAAAGAAGTTTCCCCAAGTCAGATATCGTAATTTTACCGAGTTTAAAAGTAATGAAACAGTTGGTTATATTAAATGGGTATAGTCATCAGAAATAGGCTGCCAAAAATTTAAACGATAAAAAATAGATATTTCAAATAATAAGATTTAACGGTCGTAAAATAAATAATAAACAAAAACTATTTACAGTATTAAAAATATAATTCATGAAAATTCAACTTATTTTTTCACTATCTCTCATTGTAAAGAAAGTATGCATAAAATTTATATTCCTTAATTTATATGGAAAATGCGTAAAAGAATTCTCATAATTAGCGACATGTGCATCTTGTTGTTGTTATTTCTTATCCTATCTGGTAAGCCAATAAGCCAAACCAGATCCATGAAACTATGAAATAACAAAATGCCCAAAACCAGAAGAAGACACCGAAACAGGTCCTCTTTTTCACGTCCTAAGCAGGAAAGTAAATGACCAGGGGTAAAATGCGTGATGTTGCATTTCTTACGCATGGAGAAGACCTTGTTTCGTTGGCCAATTTTCAGACATTTCAAGTGTCCATAATATAAGTATTGATAATGCTGTCTGCTACACACGATTATATTAAAAGTGACAGAAACTCCTGGTTACCTGCCACCATACTTGTCATGAGATGGAGGAGAGCACCATGATGAAGCAATAGTAGTTTCATCTTTTAACCAGATCTCCAAAAATGTCAGGGTATAAGATGTTATAGTCAGTAAAGTTCCATACTCTGTCCAGGAATCAGTCTCTTCACTTCCACTAATGTCAAAAAAGTCAGGGTATTAAATCTTAAAGTCACTAAAGTTCCATACTCTGCCAAGGAATCAGCCTCTTTACTTCCATTGATGTCAAAAAAGTCAGGGTATTAAATGTTAAAGTCACTAAAGTTCTATACTCTGTCCAGGAATCAGTCTCTTCACTTCCACTGATGTCAAAAAAGTCAGGGTATTAAATGTTAAAGTCACTAAAGTTCCATACTCTGTCCAGGAATCAGCCCCTTCACTTCCATCGATGTCAAAATAGTCAAATTATTAGATGTTAAAGTCACTAAAGTTTTTTTACTCTGTCAAGGAATCAGCCTCTTCACTTCCATTGATGTCAAAAAAGTCAGGGTATTAGATGTTAAAATCACTAAAGTTTCTTACTCTGTCAAGGAATCAGCCTCTTCACTTCCATTGATGTCAAAAAGTCAGGATATTAAATGCTAAAGTCACTAAAGTTTCCTACTCTGTCAAGGAATCAGCCTCTTCACTTCCATTGATGTCAAAAAAGTCAGGGTATTAAATGTTAAAATCACTAAAGTTTCTTACTCTGTCAAGGAATCAGCCTCTTCACTTCCATTGATGTCAAAAAGTCAGGGTATTAAATGTTAAAATCACTAAAGTTTCTTACTCTGTCAAGGAATCAGCCTCTTCACTTCCATTGATGTCAAAAAAGTTAGGGTATTAGATGTCAAAATCACTAAAGTTTCTTACTCTGTCAAGGAATCAGCCTCTTCACTTCCATTGATGTCAAAAAAGTCAGGGTATTAGATGTTAAAATCACTAAAGTTTCTTACTCTGTCAAGGAATCAGCCTCTTTACTTCCACTGATGTCAAAAAAGTCAGGGTATTAAATGTTAAAATCACTAAAGTTTCTTACTCTGTCAAGGAATCAGCCTCTTCACTTCCATTGATGTCAAAAAAGTCATGGTATTAGACGTTAAAGTCACTAAAGTTTCTTACTCTGTCAAGGAATCAGCTCCTTCACTTCCATTGATGTCAAAAAAGTCAGGGTATTAGATGTTAAAGTCAGAAGTTCCATACTCTGCCAAGGAATCAGCCTCTTCACTTCCACTAAGATCAACGTGCAAAGGAATCCATTACTGATGCATCATGAATAAGCATTATAAAAACATGTATTTAAAATCCCTGTAAAAATTTCATTTGTAAAACATTTTTACTATTTCAGTGGCAGTGATGAGATGGTCCAGTCAACAGCATTATACTTTTCAAAACAATCATATCATATTGACTATTATACACTTACGCTTAAGTCTACCATTTTTTAGAGTTGAATTCCTTAGGGCTTTTGGTTTGTATTTAAGAAATTTAAGAAACCCTTTTGCCTAAACTAAATGATGAATCTTCCGTAATCGCGCGCGCGGTATAATTACCAAATTTGGCTACTTTTTTAATCAGGCACGATTTTGTATTGTTACACTTTCCGGCAAAGTTTTTTTTTGTGTCAAAACATCGAGATTTACTTTATTTCTTCTATATTGGTAACTTTGCTTAGATTTTATAGATTTCCTAGGTTATAATTATAAATACATTAATAATTTCTAAATTATTTTTAAATATTCCGCTCTTTCTTTTTTCTCTAGAATTTTTTTAATGATGTATTTGCCTTTAAGACGTGAAATTAATTATGCAATTGAAAAAATCATTTTAGTATTATTTTTTATTCTTTCTGTTTATTTTGTATCTCGTCATTTTGTATTTAGAGCCCATTTTCAGTTGCCATTTTGAATGTTCTCGTCACTAAAATAAAAAACATTAATATTTATGTCACCCACTTATGGATGAAAAAAGCCGTTATGATCTCACATTCGATTGAAAGGCGGTGTAAAATATACATTCATCCAGATTTAAATGTTATTTTCTTATATTAATAATATGCATAGCATGTTTTTTTTTTATTTAGATGCAAATGTTGGACCAAATGACAAATTTCTGTTCATCTCTATGCTACTTATTTCAATTCTGGAGATAAGAATTATTTGCTGGTGATCAACAAAAGAAAAATGATTGCTTAACCGTAGAAACTATAAAAAATTGTATCGTGAAATTCCCAGTGAAGCCATGTAAGGTATAAATTTTCCCAATTCGGCGAAACAGAAAAGAAAAAGCTTTGTTTAAATTTATGGCAAACCTAGAAAGAGGCGATCTAAAGAAGAAACAAACAGGAATAATATTTTGCAAGAAACATTCCGTTTGGGGAGTTATTTTATTTTGTGTAGAATTTCTTGAAAGCTTTCCAGGCACAAATTGCAAGTTTTTTTGGAATCTTTCCGAAGATATGTGAAATCTTTGTATACCGTTTTTCCTCAGGAAGATTAGATTGAAAACTGTACGATATAGTGCTTCGCCATGTACCTGCAATATTGAACTTGGAACACCCATATCTTTGGATTGTTTCATTCCATTTTTCATATTTTACCGCATTTAAGAATATTTTCAATTTTTCTGTGTATTTTTGTATCAATAGCGAAGGAAGTACACTTGTCCACTCACTGTGTGAATGTGTTTACTTAAAATCTTGTAACCCACACAACAAAGTGTAATGATGTTCCTAAATGGTGTTCTAAATTTTTGACGAATTTTGTGAAAAAACTCAATCTTAATCAATGTGAGCTATAAGCCTACAAGCATAAAGCTCCGAAACTGTTTCTGTCATATTACTACTACTACAAAGTGTAATATATATGTTCCATTAATTGCACAAATAAACATTCATAAATATTATCTTAAGAATATATAACCCACGTTCAAACAAGTGCTATGAAATTCTGCACTATATCAACTATTGAATTTCCATCTACACTGAATAACTGTTAATTTTGCACTGAAATTAAGGAAAGAAGCCTATATGAAGTATGATAAATTTCTCTTTTGTAGTATCACAATTTGGCAACACGTTAGCTTGTCGCCTTATAAGACTATTAATATTTGCAGCTACAATGGATTCCAAACTATTACAAGCATCCATGTCAGAGAGAAGATAAAAAACCCCAAATTGTTGAACTAAAATCTAAGATGCAGACTAACGACAGACTGAAAGTCTTAATGGGCATTGGAATCTAAAAATGTTTTACTTACATAGATCTTCTCACCATGATATTTTTGATTGGGTTAAGAAGCATCATTTGTAGGTCTTTCTCTCTCACACACATATATTTCTAATAAAAATTAACTTAATGTGTTGTTACTAATGACACTTGGACAAGTCAAGCTCGCTATGCCGCTGACTAAGCGAATTCAGTAAGGTGCGTCTTTCATTTAAATAGAGCACAACGAAGGGGAAAGTACAACTGCTTAAAACTCCTCCGATAGATGGCACCCTCAATTTTGACATTGATCTGAAGGAAATTTTTTCCAGACCATTATACGTATAGTAACTGCTCAACGACCGACCACAGGACTTTCGTTTCCATAAATTTAACGATCACATATCTAGCACTCACTCGGTGGGTCTTTGGTGGCATTGGAAATCAAACCTTGCTCTTCCAGATGAAAGGCAGATGCACTAAAAACTAGGTTACCACGGCTCAATTTGATAACACTTATGTCAAATATGCCTTGATTTCAATGTTCTGACAGGGAAACAACTCCATTAACGTAAAAGCATTTTATGAATTATTCTGTTTTGCCATTTTCCGCCCTTGTAATACAGAATTCTGTGAACGAAGACAAATATTATATTGCTGATACATTCCATATACCAAATGTGATAATGAGCAACTCACGTATCTGTGATTTGTTCAAATCGAATTAATTGACCAGTTACTAATAATTATTTTCTGCAATCATCACAATATATTACAATTACCATAACAAGTTTATTTTCAAAACGTTTTGATTATATTCGTGTTCTTTAATATCATAATAAGTTTCGTGTTTCAATAATGAATGATAAAAATCACTCTCTTTTATTTTAACAGGAGTTCTAGAGGAGTTATGCATGTTAAAATAGTTCAACTGCCCAATGGGAAATATGTGATAAAGCAACAGACTCAATCGTTCGATTCCATTCCACAGCTGATACAGTACTTCAGCACGCACATTCTCAATATTCATGAAATGAATGTTTACCTCTCTCACCCGGTAATAGAGAAGCTTCTGTAAAGATTATTTGTTGAGAATAAAGATGTCTATTTGTTATTGTTTCGTGTCTTTCACCGACTCACTTCAAGCACAGATATTTGTAAAAAAGCATTACTATACGTAAAAGAATCGAATGATCGTTTCTTATCGACAGAATCAAAAATACGTGTTTATACATTCGACATAAATCATCAACTAAGTGTCTCTTGTTTATAGATGGCGCTCTCAGCACTGCGATGGGATTATTCCACACTATATTACCATCTTCTGATTTAGTGAAATTACATCAATACTACACAAGAATTACACATGATTATAATAATAGAAAATACACAAATCAAATCTACCTTAAATCAAATGGAGTATTTCCAGTGGGACATTTCTTAAGATATCAATTTAAAAAATTTTCAAAATGGAGCATTTCATATTTTTGAGATAAAAAGGAATTATGATAGGAAGGTAAAAATCATAATCTAATATCTTTATCTTAAAAAAAATTATCATTAAGTTGTCAAAAAAATATCTGTAAAAAATTAGTTTCTTTCGTGTTTTTAGAAGCGATCAACGAATAATTTCTAATTCATTATTTACAAATTAAAATCATGACATAATAAGCTTCTAAAATGTGAATGATGCAAGAAATAATTGAGCGGTCATATAAATCCTTAAAATTCTAATTGTTCGAATTAAAATTTGTTTGGGAAGGTAGTACATTTAATAAAGCAAACGAAGCGAATTTTTAAGTTTCAATATTAATAAACTTTACAATTAAAGATTTAAGGGCAATTTTCTCGTAATTAAAAAGAGAAAAGTATAAGAATAGAAAAATGATGGGAAGTTAAGTGTAAACTAGGCTTACCTGCAGAAACAGGATACAAAAATTAGCTTAAACATACGAAAAAAAAAATTCAGAAAAAAAGAGACAAATTTGTATGTAGAAAAAACATGAAAACGTTGAATAGTTGAAACATGATTAGATTATATGTAAAAACTAAATATAATAGTTAGAAGTATATGATTTTTTTTTCATAAGAGATAACAAACTATTCAGACAGGGTAAAGATTTTATTGAAGTAACAAATTCCTTAAAAATCACACATACATAAATATATTTTACAATCACGTGAGAAAATAAACTCTTATACAGTGGTCTCATGGGTAAACTTTTGATTAATACTGTTGAGGGAGGGAGAAAAGGATTTTATCAAAAGGGGTTCGGCACTTGCGTTGGCACCTTGAGATTCTTCAAAGTGTACATCTCTCGCTGCAGCCTCACATTCCTTGCTGTCTGACGTCAGCATAAAACTGCAATAAAATTACAAACTGAAAACATATTCAATTGAGAGTAAAAATCTGAATTACATGAAAAATATATATTAACAAACAAAATTCATTTTCTATAAAATAGCATTATTTAATTAGCAATATCTGCAAAGTATAATCAAATTTTGGTAACAGCTGAAATTAAACTAATATCTACTTATCAGAAATTAATGATGAAAATGATATGACTGAACAATTTCAATATATATGTCAATATAATATGAATAAATCCATAAATTTACCAACTGAATCTCTAATATTAATGAAGGACTTTAGTATTAGGAAGGTGTTTTTATGTTACAAATTTTTCATGTGCAAAATGACATAATTAATACATTATTTAATTATAGAAAGAAAAATATATATCAGAGATATAATCAGAAATAACTATTATTAATCCTTCAACCACCACAATTGTTTATAAACACTAATAAACTGAGTTATATGGATTCATAAATTTTAAAGATTTTATTGACACATAAAAAAGGCAGCAAATAGACTTACAAAAGGCATAATGGTACACAATTTTGAAGAATTAAAATGATACAATCCAATGGTTACTATTGATATAGGATACAAATCATTTCAATTCTATTGTTTAGCACATAAAAATTGAATTTGTAAAATTTAATTTTAAACTAATTTTATAATTTCAAATGCTTTAGGAATAATTATTAAGATTTATCCGAATTATGCAATAGATAAAAATGATGAAATATTAATTTGAAAAGAAAAAAAAAACAAACAGAAATCAACTTTAATTAATTCTCAGATAGATAAATCAAAAAATTTTATGTAAAAAAAGAAAACATAGATAAATATTTTAATACAATAAAAGATAAATTTAAAAAATAATTACAAGAACATAATTTATTAAATATTGCACACTAAGCCTGTCTTTTCTTTAATTATGCATAATAAGAAAAGTTGAAACAGAAAATTATTGCAAAATAATATAATCATGCAATATTAAATACTTTGATGATTCAATTAAGCTAAAATGATAGTGATAACAGAATGGATAAGAATATAAAAATTAATATTGGTACCTTTTCTCTGAAAGAAAAAAATTAATTCAAAATATAAAAAGACAATACTTATAGTAAAATTGAAAAACTGTACCAAACCAAAATAAAAGCAAAAGTAAAAAATTAGAGTGCATAGTTTATTTGTAAAGGAAATGTATTATGAAACTAGAAAATATTAATGATCATTCAAAATTTATATCTTTCATGTTTTCTATGAATAAAAAAAATGTAAGTGAACAGATTTATTTCAGAAATGCTTGAAAACCGACTTATCAAGTTGGGTTAACTTTAATAATCAGAAAAGGCTAATAATAAAAAAGTAATATTTAAAATCATTATATTAATTTTCTTTAATTTTTCAATAATTTAATAAAAATAATTTCATAAGATATTTTAAGTAAAGGTATTTTTAATAGAAATAAAGAGAAACTAAAATATATCAAAAGTTATGTTGAAAGAAATGTAACTTCTAATGAGAATTAAAGGAAGTGGAGTGTTTACTATTAAAAAATTTTCCAGCAAAATGCTTATCTTGCTAAATATTGAAAGAATTTTTAATAAAATTCTTTACATTTTTATAAACATAGACATTTAAAGAAATGCCTGAAAAGAAAATTGTGATAAACATCTACAAACTCAGTTCAATTAAGCATATCTCCCATAGCACATGCCAATGCATCCTTGTTTCTTCCTACAGCAATATTTCTGAATTGCAGAAGTAGAATTCTAATATGAATCATTGCAATGATACATGTGTTAATATTAATTTTTATTAATCCGCTTTAGATACTTTCCTGCTTGGAGGATGATTTGTATGCAAAACTTTCTTTAATAACTTATTTTGACACAAGTTCATGGGGAAAAGATTTCTTTTTAGGTGAATAAAGTCACTGATTTATCTTCAATCGGTTATTAAGAATAAAAAAAAGAATGATGAGTTTTACAGTACATTCATATCTTAAGAGCCTCTAATATCAACTCATTATGCCAATAACTTTAAGTGACAGAGATGGTACACCATACACATATGATGACCTTGATATGTTTGCTTACAAATAATCATTTTGTATGATAGGGACTTGATGCAACTTTTGTCTTAAAAACTGCACATCATTTGTTATTCATTACTTTCATTCTTAATCACAAATGAGTTTCACTTCTATTAAACATCAAATAACTATTGAAAAGTAAAATAAAATTGACTATGTTACCTACTGCTAATATATAATTTATAAGCTAATATATTTATTTAATATAAGCTAGTATATTTGTTTGCGATACAAAACAGATATTGATTGTTATAGTGTTAAAAAATTTCTACTATAACATTTTCTACTTTTAAATATTTCAAAAATAGTACAACCATTATTTTATTTACAAGATTCATAAATATATGTATGTTTATTTAAAATATAATTATTGTTAATTAAGAGTTTTTCATTGTACAAAAAAAAAATAATTTTTAAAATTCAAATCTACGATAAATACAACAGATTCATGAGAATCATAGTGCAAAGTACCGCATGAGAATAAATAAACATTCTAATTTATAATGAATTTTAACTTACTTTTTTTTCAAAGTTTCTAGAAGATTCGAAAATTCACAATATTCTTTGTAAGAAAATATCTACAAAAAAATTGTTTGTTATGAGAAAATAATAGAATATACAGACATTGCATGATGCTTTATAATAAAAAAAATTTGAAATACAGAAAAAAATGAGTAATATTTTTATTCACTATCATTAAACACATTTTTACAGAATGAAAATTATTATTAAAAAGAATTTATAAAGTATGCTAAATGATAATAATCAGGCAGAATTTTTTAAATTTCTATTGTTAACATTTAAGGATTATATACATATATATAGTTTTATCAAAATAAAAAATCTTTAATTTAATTGACATTTAAAAAATTATCTTTTTAGAGGTAGAATTTGAAGCATTTTGCAAAAATGAACAGAAACATTGTAAACAATGATATAAAAATTAATTTACTAATACATAGTTAATTCATATGAGAAACTAAATTGAAATAAAATTACACATTTGCAAGTAACAGTTAACTTTTTTTATGCCTGATTATTATAGATTAAATAATCTAATAGCCTCTTTAGATTCGATTTATAGATGCATAACAATAATAGGAAATTCTGTAATATTTAAAATAATTGTGATATTGGGTGGTTTTGCTCTAGACATTTACTGTGCACTAGAAGTAACTTGTTAATTAAGTAAGGCATAGTTATCAAACGCTTTCTATTATCTAATTTTTTTATTTTCTTTAGGTACTAATTCACTTAAATATGTATTGAGAGAGATAATAATTAAAATATAGTGCAATTAAATTTCAAAAATTTATCAAAATAGCAACACTTTATATATAATTATAATCACATACACAATTACCAATTTAAAAAGCATTCACAACAATTTCAATGAATTATTTAGCTTCCAACATTTGATCCATTGTTAGTAGAATATAATTAAGTAACTAAAAGCTTTATAACATAAAAAATACTAAAAATTTATTTATGTTTTAATCACATGCTGCTTTATGCAGAAACTTTAAAGGCTAATGGCTTACAGATTTTTTTAAATTGAAATATTGAATATTAAATCCAGTTGCTATAAGCTTTGCATAAAAAAAATCCATAAAAAATATACATGAACATGTGTATATATATTCTAAAATCTTCAGTACTTACAAGTTTCCCATATCTGATATAATGATAAAGTCTCTATTATAGTTTATATTAATAATTTTTATACTTTAAAATAATATCTAAGTTAATTTTTATACTTAATTCAGCTTATGTGAGAGTCAAAATAATTTCTTTTTAGATTTTAATTAAAAAAGTAATGAATTATATCATATTATATATTCAAATAAATTAAGTATTTAAGCATACAATTCTCAAAACTTTAACATGCATTCAACAGATTAAATAAAAATTAAAAAATTCACTCAAAATTAAATGCAAAATAATATTTTGCTATGTTCCTAATTTTCATCACATCACCTTGCAAGTTCTAACCAACAATGCTATGCTTTATAGCAAAAATCAACATATAATTCTATAAAATCTTTAGAAAATTTTAACAACTTATTATTTGATTGCTATAAAAGGTAATATGAAAGAACTAATAAATTAAATAATAATAATAGATTCTTGATACCAAGAATAAGTTATTTGTTACAATATGCAATATTTTATTGTTAGAGGAAAGCCTATCGATTATGTTACACTAACCTCATCTTGAAATCGAGCATGCTCATATAGTGACAAAAATTTGTACAAAACTTGTATATCAATATTAGTGAACACATTGTTTCTATGAAGTCTGATAAAATACTGAAGAATATCTTCTTGTAAATGGCGAGATTTGGCAACATTTGTAGCTCTGATCATAAGACCTAAAATATAAAAAGACAAAAGGAAGAAAACAGATTACTATGGATAAAAAAGTTATATTTTAGGTCTTCATGAAACTTTCATTAATTTTAAGCCATGAAGTAAAAGTTTAGCATAAAACAAGCGATACTTTATTGTCTTATCATTTTATATTATCGTGCACTCCTAATGAGATTATTATGATTATTTTTCATCTTTCATATTCTAATGAGCAATGAAGAGAAAAATTTTGAAAATATGTTTAGTGGAATATACTACATTAGCATAAAAACATTTATACACATTAGCAAGAAATAAAAGTCATGTTTAACAAATTAAATATGCACATATTTAATGGAGCATGTATAATTAAAACTTTTTGAGCAATAAATACAAAGTAAAACTTTTTCAAGAAGAATTAATAAACAAAATTTTTTAACTTGCGCTTTCTTTTTTACTGAAGTAATATGATTTATAACTAATACACATATATATATAACTTTAACACAGAATCTTGGTAAAATGAGAACACTTGTTGATTCAATTTTTTAACAACAGTATATATCTTCCTTTTTGATATTAATTGCATGCCATTTACATAGAGGCTGTTTAATAAAGCCTGTCTCAGACCTTTAATTTTGAAGCACATTTTTGTATAAAAAAAGTGTCAATGCATAAATAATTGGCTGAGCTACAAGAAGAAACAGCATACAATGATCCAAACTGTGAAATTGAAAAGCAGTTCTATTTTGAATAGTAAACATAAGTTACAAAATTGTAGAATAGTAGTGTTATAGCACTAAGTGGTACTTTATACACAAACATGATAAGAAAAAAAAATTAGTATAATGAGCACTGATTATATACAGAAGGAATGAGACAGGATTTTATTGGGTATTCTGTACAAGATGTAATTTGCTATTGAATAGACAAATATCTGGGGGAAAAAACTTTTAATCACAAAAAAGTATAGTTAGAAATGCAAATCTAGAAAATTTTACTAAGAACCAGGCCAAATATTAGTTACAAGAAATGTCAAAAATCATTTGCAATAATGAGAGAAATGATTTACAAACAAATAAAAATTTGTAAGATCCCCATTTAATTATTTTAATGATTAGGAAATCAAAACATATCTGAAAAAATTTTCAAAATTAAAATTTATTTCATAAAAATTGCAAAAGAATTTCAACAATATAAATTATGAGATGTACATCAAGAATAAAGACAACATTAAAATGTGTTAGCAAACTAAATTTACTAAAAAAAATTATAGTAAATATATTACTTAAAACACATAAAAACTTATTTTCAAATAAAAATCAATCAAAAATATCAATAAAAATAAAATTGGAGGAAAATGAGTAAATAATTACTCACAGAGTTCTTTAACATCGTCAACAGCTTTCATACGATACAAATGAGTGGGTGACACTATAAATTACAAATTATTTAAATGTTTTATTATAATACAATATTGTATAAATTTATAAATATATATATAAACTTCTTATATATCTATTCCTAATTTTAAAATTTTTGATTCCTTTTAGAATATTATACATTCAAATTCCAGTAAAACATCTAGATCTCTATCATTTTATATACCATTGCCAAGGAATTTTGAATTAAACTTTATAAAATTTAACATGCTGCCTAAATTTTGAAATCTCCCATGAAATTCCCCCGAGAAAAACTGTGAGCTAAAATTTATGCTTAATATCACTATTCACATAAATATAAAAAAGAAATTCTTATTTTTATTCTTAATAACATTCAATGCTTTATCTAAAATTATTTGCATCACAATCTACATTAATTGTATCTTAGACACTAATGTTCTTATAATTAAGATATTGATAGTAAATATACCACAACAATCACAAAAGCTTAAAAATATTCCAGCTAAAATTTCAAAAACTAATTCTAAATGAATACATATAAAGAAAAAGATAACTTGTAGAGCCCAATTTCTTCAGCCTTATATTTTGAAAATCTACAAGTATTAAGTGTTTTTAATTTTGATATATTTAATCATTTATATTATGCAAATAAAGAATAATAAAAGAATTTTTTTAAATATTCATAACAATATACTTTTTTTTTATAATTTTATGCTTTTAACAACTTAGTTTGCTTGTCACTCAACAGTCATTTTAAATTATGAAGTGGAAATACCAAATGAGTTTTATAAACCCATTGAAAAGAAATTTTAAGTTTATCAATGAAGAAAATTATATAATTATCATATAACAGCAAAATAAGTGGTAAACCTAAATAAGTTAACTTCACATTTCAATACTTTAAAGAATGTCATTATGAATTATTATAATCATTTTTCCTCAGTCATTATAAAAAGGTATTGACAAATTTTGATTTACAGAAGAAATTTCTTAAATACAGTATAGTGTTAACATGAAAAAATTGAGTTAAATAATAATCTTGATGGTGGAACTTTGAAAATTGGTCAATGAAAATTCATAGAAACATTTTGACACTTCATTCAAACAGTGAAGGCTAAGAAAATATATTGGTCTTCACTGTTTGAAACTAATGTTGGCATGAGTTTCAATACAATTGCTTAAAAAGCAAAGAATAAGAATAAAATTTAAAAGAAAAAGAGTAAAACTTTGTAGGAAATATAAAAATTAAAACATACATTTCTGTTTAAATAAATTGATTGAAAAATTATTAAAATAAATTACAAAGTAATCTAATATTTTAAAAGGATTTTACAATTAAATAAAAAACTCACATTGTGAAATATCATTTCCACTTTCAAACAGGTGCTTATTTGTAGAACTTAATAACCAAGGCTCACCTCTAATCTGTTCTATGTGATTAAGTTTTCTGTCAATTTCTTGGCAAAATGACTGAAAACATTAGTTTCAAAAATTAAAACAGTGATAGTGATATCAATTATATAGGAAAAGAAAATTTATTATTTCATATCACAGAATAAACAAAGCAATACAAATGCAATTGTGAACTATAGAATTCAGTTTAAAAACCAGTAGGATATAAAAATAATTTACTTTTGAAGGAAAACAAATGCATATCTACAATCTTTTGAATAATTTAAATTATTTGTTTTAATTAAGTGTTGAATATAGGAACTGTATTTATCTAAGCAAACTTATTTGATCCCAATTTCAAAAAACAATGATTTTCAGAAAGATTTTTCATTCAATTATGTGAATAAAATTCCATATATAACAAAAGCAAAGAATCAGTTTACTTTCATGTTAAAATTTTAAAAAAATGAACCAAAAATAAATAAATAATAAAGAATGAATATTTTATGAATCTTGCTTAAAATAAAACAAATAACTGGTATATAAAATTGCATATTATAACTATAAACAAACACTATAAAAATATAAAATTGCATACTATAACTTTAGTGAAGTAAATTATGATTATAATCACATTTAATAAATTAAATCAAAATGATAAGAAGTCTAAAAATGTTAGTCATTTTTGATTATTATTAGTTTTTTTATTCAAAATTTCATAATTTTGTAATCATTGTAAAATTTTCAATATTAAAAGAGATTAAAAAAATATTATTTTAATATTTTTGATTTTGATATAGTAAATAATATAGTATAAAATGCAATTAAATTTTGTTAGAAATGTTCCTAAGATTTCTTGCATCACTTAATTTTTAAAAATATCTGCTAAAATAACTTTCTTTTTAAAAATAATTACCTGTACTGAGATAAAATATCTTTAATACAGTAAGGTGTGAATAATTGAATTTGGGTTATAAAATAAATAAGTACATCCAAAAGAGAAAACTTTTTAGCAATGAAATAAAACAGCTACATATAAAAAAAATTTCAACATGAAGTTTCAAATCTTTTTCAATATGAAAAGTTTCAAATCCATGAAATTACAAAATAAAATGCATTAAGGCCATCTCATAAAAATTAAAAAAAAAAAAAAAAATAATTCCATATTCAAAACAATTAGTATTATGGAATGGTTTTCTTATAGAATAAGCAAATATTTAGTGATACTTAAAAATATTATAAGCATTTTAGCTTATTGCATTGGTAAATTCTATTCTCACAAAAGTCAAAGCATAAATTTTATAAAATGCATAAGTGCTTGAGCTTGATAAAATTTAAAATATAAAAAGTTTTGATATATATTTATAAACAAAATTAGTAAATTATACAATAGTATATACTCTAAGAATTATTATACTTAAAAGAAAGTTTTCAGTATAAAATCAATTTTAGAATAAGACTAGGCTTCCAAATTTCAAAATGTATACATTTGAGCATTTTAAAAATAAATTATTTAAGTAAGTCTATAAATAATATTTAATATAAATTTAAAACCACATATACCTAAAGACCACACACACTTTTTTAAGTCAGTTTTTATTAACATTTAACTATTTGGTGAAATTTTTAATAACTTATTGCAAAATTAAGATATGAAAACTTATAGCAATTCTTATTTTATATAATTGTATAAAAAATTATGATTTCTTAGCCAATTTTGATTGCTATTTGGTAATTGTGGTTAATTTATTATTTTTCCATAAATACAAATTTTTTTCAGGTTTGTTTTGCTAAGTCTACCTTTATAACAAGTAAATAAATTTTTGTAATATTTTTCCTTTCATTTGATTATGATACAATAAAATAATTTAACTGCATCAAGTTGGCATGGATTCTAATATTACTGATTTTTCTTAATTATGACTGTGAATACTAATTAGAAATTATGTAAAATACTTCTGTTAAAATGTTTAGAAAATAATTATGTGTATAACAATTATCTTGTAATACAAATTCATTTCATAATATAAATTCACAAATTTTCTCTGACATCAATTGCAAATGGAAATATTTTTTTTAAATTTTCTTACTGTGATATAATTTTAGCAAATGCAGATCCAATTAAAAAAATTCAATCACTTAGTTCTAAAATCAGTTTAAATTAATGAATGTTTGAAAAAGACTGAAAATTAATAATTTTACTGAAGTGTATTATAATAGGATTTAAAATTATGATTATTTTTTTCCTTAAAGAGTGAAAGAGTAACTGTAAAAATATAATAGGAAATATATCTAATAAAAATCATCATTAAAATTCTCTTATAACTTTTCAAAATAAATTTTTCAATGAAAAAATTTCTCTTATTGAATATTTGAAGAAAAAATACATAAAAATATTTACTTGTAAATAAATTTTAAAAATTTACTAAATCATTTATCTAAGCAAAAATTAATAAATTAAAATAAATTACTTTTTTTTGTCAGAATTAATTATCATAATTAAAAAAATCAAGAACAATAAATAAAATAATTATCTTATTGTAATGAAATTTAATCTCTAAGTATAATGTAAAGTCAAGAAGTTAATAACATAAATGGAAAAGTTGTAATATTATAGAAATGTTGGTATATTTACTTCTGAAAGTTAAGAGAGGAAGCATGTGAAAATCTACAAATACTGCTTTGATTGTTATGAAATGTAGTGTAAAATTAGCAAAATGTATGTGAAACAAAACAAATAATCCTTTAAAGAAACATAAAAACAATATTGAATTTTCACTAGCAATGAGATGATTCCATAGTGCAGTAGTTAACAAAAAAGTTTAAAAGTATAAATTACTAAGTATTAATCACTAGGCTAAATAACATTACTAGGTTATGCGAGTGCCCTTCATGTAAAGTTTACAGGTTTTGATCATGCCTTCAATGAAACATCCAACCACAGAAGAATTGAAAAATTGCCAATCCTTTTGAAAAGCAGTTTCAAAATCTCTGAAGTTGACTGGGGATACAAAATTTGTACAACAACAGAATTAAGATCTCAAGGATTTTCAATAGGATTCAGGTCAAGAAAATACATTGACCATTCTGTAAACAAAATCACCTCACTCTACACAGTCATGAATGATGACAATTGTAAAGGGAAATACCAAATCCTCCATTAAAAAAAAGCAGGACCAACTGCTGCAGTATATAAAATTGTAATGATGTTTATACACTTACAATATAATTAGATGTAGTGCATATAACTAAAATATCCTAATGAAATCCTGGTTTAGACCATGCTACTTCCAACTCAAAATGCATCTTGTTCACAGATGTTCAAGGACAGAGTGCTTGAGTCTTGTGCTTGCCAGACCTTAATTCGTTTGTCTTCAGATTCCAAGTTAAAGCTTGACTTATTTGTGAATGTACCTTTGTCTTTGAAACAATACGATTGACATTTTAGTGACATCCTATTATTACTGTCAATTTAAGCTAGACAGATTGTAAAAAAGCCCTTGTGTTAGCCATGTGTACAATCCATTAATGTGTATTTTCCTGTACAAAGTTGTAGAAGATACTGTACTGAAGATATGAGCTCAAACAGGAGTAGCATATGTTTAAACATTGCTCTTGATTACGCTTGCATGCTATAGCAGTACATTTATTTACTTACGTTTGTATGCTACAGCAGTATATAATTCAGGGTTTATAACCTTAAAGCAAATGAACAAAGGACAGTGAAGAATTGTTGTCATTATCATGGAAGGATGAATAACAAATCTAACATCTGTCCCTGCTATCACACTTCAAAGAGACTAATAGCACATCAGCACTCAAAATCTTTTATTCATTACATTGAAGCCATAGAAACATGTTTGCTTTGAAGATAAATTGAATCAAAATTCTATGCATATTTTATTCATTTATTTATAATTCCTGTCACTCTCCACAATCATGGCATTAGTGATAAATTATTTTGCGATTCATTTACATTCTTTCATCAATCTATTCAGCTAATTGCAGCCTTTTCCATTTCAAATTGGCTTCCAAAAATCAACATTTTTCCCTCTTTTGTTTTATTTTGGAAGAGAATGCATAAAAATATTTCTTGCACACCAGCTGTTGAAAATGAGTCATCTTAATAAAAGAACTATTATTTGTCCCATTTTTTGGCCTACGAAAAATTAGGTTTCCTACATATTTTTTTTAAAGAATGTTTATTCAAATGTTAAATTATACTTAAATAATTATTATTAAATCTTCAAAAATATCAATACTTCAATTAGAAAATGTTTTTGATTAAAAATTAGATTCATAAGAATTTTGCAAAATTTTTGGAAAATCTGAACTGGGATTTTGAATCATTTTATTCTACTAGAATTTGACAATGTCTATTACATTATATATTTATTATTAAATAACAAATCTGGCATGTGCAAAAGTATAATAAATATGTTTTTCAAAAAATATATACATCTTTTTAATAGAAAAATAAACATATATCACACTTTTTATTCATAAAACTTAAGAAAGAAATATATAACATGGAAGTTTATGGGTTTTTAATTATACAATCATAAATGAATAGAATACCTTTGGTGCTCCAGCACCAACTGTTGCATGAGGTCCATGTCTGGATTTTAATGCAAATCTAGTTATCTGTCTCTTTGCAAACAGGAACAATAGAATAAATGTCTAAAATAAAAAACATTCATGTGGTAGAAATAACAAAATATGTATTTGCATTTAAAAGAATAAAAAAATAATTTTCAATTGAAGAAAAATATATTATGGCTAAAATATTAAAAAAATATTGATTTGACGAGAATAATTAAATAGGAGTAAAACATTTTATTTACAATGAATTATATTCAAAAATATATTACACTTCTACACATGACACATGTCAAAACATATCTCTTATTTATTTTTAAATACGATTTTTCTATATTAAATAAGTATAAATTAATAATTAGTATTGAATTTAGATAGTTTTTGTTTTAAGAATGTTCATAAAACAGCTTGATATTTTTATTTAAAATTCACTTCAAATTCTATAAATTTCAAAAATTGAAATAAATTTAAATTAGAAGCTTTGCAGATATTTTAGCAAAATAAAAAATAATAATGAATAACTTAAGAATATAATAATTTTTCACAATGTACATTCATTGTCAAATCAGAACAATGAATCATATTTTGACTTATTGTATACACACTGGAAAATTAAATTAGCTTAAAATATTATAGTGTGCTAATAGGCATAAATCAATTACTGTAGTAAAGAAATAAATCATTAAAATAAACATTAATATTTTAAGTTATTTCTTTTTAGTAAATTACAAGAAAAACCATGTTTAAAAAATTATGCTTCTACTAGTATGAACTAACTTTACATTTCATATATTTTAAGATTAATTTATTATGAATATATACATATATTGTAATAAAGTTATAAAATATATTTACATATCTTAAAAGTTCTTCCTTAATAATAGTAGTAAAATAAAACTTTAATTTATATTAGTGTTAGTCCAGTTTATTATTTCTAGTGTTATCCAGCTTATATTTATTATCTAATTAGAGTAAGTCCAAATAATAAGAGCTGAGCTAAAATGTGATAGTATGTAAGATTTTTTTTGTTATAATTTTATGTCTGTTTCAGATGAGTTTTTTTTAGCATACTTTAGATATCTAATAATATAAACTAAATCTTTAGATTCATATGATTTTAAGGGAAATTAAATTAGAGTTAGGACTAATATTTAAATAAATGTTTTATTAGAAAAAGCTGATAAACACTTATAATTAAAATTAATAAGTGAAAATAAGCAAAATAATAATGATTAATAATAAAAATTAGCAAAATAAATAAAATTACTATAAATTCTTAGAAAGATTCTATAAAGGTTTCATTCAATAAAAACTGGAATGAAATAATATGGCAAGAATATTAGTATTTCTAGTTTCTTTGTTGAAAAGCAAATAGTGTAAAAAGTCTTGTGTTTAATTTTTTGAGCATTCTAAAACATTAAGCCTTCCTATTCTTCAAAGAGATTAGTGTTATAGATTGTAGTACTGTTTATCTATAGATTATTAAAAGTTTCAGGTCCAATTAATGAGAAAGTTTTAATGTATATCTATATATACATGATGGATAAACAACAAAATAATAAACTGAAAAGGTTTTTTCTATAGTAATAGATGAGAGATTGGGTAAGTATACTTTCAATTAATTGAGACATCAAAGATTATTTGCTAAAAATATCATCAAAGAATTCATGATATATGCTATTTTCCACCACGCATTTTTCTTTCTATTTTGTTTATTTTACTTTTGTTAGTTAAAATATTTTAAATTAAAAAATGTTTATTTAAAAATAAATAAAATGCAGTTGGTAAAAAAATATTATTCTTCATCAATTTCATAATTAATACTTATGCAATAAAGTACTACTTAAACAATTGATTATGACAATGCTTCAAGCATTGCAGCTAAAAATGTTGAAAATTCATTAAGAAAGGTACAAAAAGCATTATTGTACAATGTGAAAGAATCTTTAATATAATATTATGGTGTGAAAATATCATGAGGTCACAAATTATCAGCAAAATGAATAATGGTCAATATAATATAGTATAAGAATTATTCAAATTTTAAAAGCAACTGTAGATTTGTTGAACTTTAATAAAATACACAAAACACTTGCATCAAATGCCTGCTTTTATAATACTTCAAAGATAAGCAAAGCATACTTTTCAAGATTTATAATATTGAATTATTTTTATTCTTATTAATCAATATAAGCTTTGTTTACAAAAAACATGAACTAAAATCCTTATTTTACATTATAATAATTTACTATCTTTCATTTATGAAAAATGTACATATTTTTATAGTAAAAGACATAATAAATATACTAGGTAAATATCATTAATATAGCACAGTTGTCCGCAAAAAATACCGCTAAGATATTTTTTGTTATTATGTCTGAAAGTGATTACGTAAACCACCCCTCCTTCAAATAATTCACATTTGACATTATTATATCTTTCACCTTGTAATAAAAAAGGATAAAAACTATAAAATAATAAATTTACCCATAATCTGTTTTCAAAATTAATAGTTGAACACAAAGAGACGATTTTCAGATTCAAAGTAATTTAAAACCTACTATTTTACGGTGATGAATTCACCGTATCCTAACATTACAAAAAGATTTAAAACAAACAATTCTATTAAATAATGGATTATTTTGTAAATATGAATTTCACTTACCACACTGCCAAATGCAATGAAAAGAATAATAGCTATTCCAGACAATTGACTGGCCATTAACTAAACATTATTAATAAAATGTACGACAATAAATAATGAACAAAAAGGTTCCATTCACAGCCAAAAAAATGTCTCCATTTTTAATTCTAACCTTCGACCCTTGAAGATCGACAGGTTAGAATTGCGTGATTTCTCTTCACAATGGAAACATATTAACTGATATACAAAATCTTTTCATTTTAATAATTATATTATACAAATCTTGAAAATCAAAAGACTTAGGCTTTAGTGTTAATTATAATGATCACAGTGCAATTTTTCTTGTTTATAAAATAATTGGCTAACCAAACAACATTAAAGTTTGAGAAGAAACATTAATTCACTACAAAAAAAAGTAAATTTTATTTACAAACAAAAAGTAAAGTCGTTAAAGTTTTTCACTTCAGTTCTCATTTTCCATTGTTCTCCTGATTCTTTTTTCAGCATTTAAGATTCAGATCAACAAACAAAATAGTTTTTAATTAAACAAGGAATACTATATTTGCCCTGGACGAATATTTAAGCTTAATTCTGAAAATTGCATATAACAAGTGAAACCTGGGTCAGGTGTACAATAAAAGTGAGTGATGCAATGCTAACTTATTATCCAATAGGAATTTTGTGCGTCTCTTCAATCGGATGACGTCAAAAATGATGTGTTGGAACTAAGATATGACTCATTTATTTTTGTTGTATCAGCAGCTGACCGGTGCGTTGTGAAATTAAACTGTGTCCGTTATTAGTTTAAAATTAACAGGTAACTAGCTAATTAATTAATTAAAGGCATATTGTGTATGAAAAAATGAGAAAGCATTTGAAAAAGGCTGGGAAATTACCTTACATTGGATGTACCGCGATAAAACCTGCTATTTTTGTGTAATGTTTACATCTTGTCTGAACATGTCTCCTCGTACACTTTTCTAAAAATAGTGAAAACCAAAACTTTATGATTACAATACTTTTAAATATAACAAAACTATTACTGAAAATGCATTTCTGTATAATGATTCTCTCTATATATATTTAATAATATTAAATTATGATTACATATGGACATTTCTTTCTCAATTTTTTATTTTATTTTTAACGTTTGATTGTAAAAACTTTCCTGTAATTGTGATAATGTTTCGATTTCACTTTTAATAAATTTTCTTACATAAGTCATTTATATCTGTTTTCAATGTTTCAAAATGTTGGTAATTTTTCTAGATTTTAACTCTATATGATAAGAATCTAATGGTCGGTGTTTCTGTATCATTTATTCAGTCATTAAATTAAAAAAATTAATTCATCAGTTACCAATGGTATTTGTTTTTTGTTAGGGCAATATTTGCCTTACCACGAAATTTGGAAAAACATTTTTAATCAAAATGTTGATTTATTTTTTCATGTGATTATTGTATATATAATTCCATAATTTTCAAAAATCAACTATTTTATATAATAGTTGTCTTTTATTATTAATTTTTTTATATTTATTTATTAATAATTCGCTTCAGTTATTTACCATAATGTTATACTGCAGTAAATTTATTTATACATATATATTTGAAGAATAAATTAAGCATGACTTTGCAAAATTTACTTTAGCTGTTGTGTATTTTTAATTTAATGTTTCTTTTTTTTTATCAATATTTCTTACATTAATCCTCACAAATTTTTTGTTAGCTAATAAAATAAATTTTAAACATAAGAAAATAACTATTGTTACTGTATATGTGATGTTATTCTTATAAAAAAAAAACTTCTCGTAAAATATTTTTATAATCATAATGTATCACTTAACAATATTGCAATTAAATTTTTTCAATTATTGGTACACCTTTCAATTAAGTAGCAGTAGCTTGCAGTTTCTGAAGATTTTTAAGTTGTACCTGTGCACACACAGATTATGAAGAAGAATAAAAGATATATCAATCTATATTTTAAATACTAAATGTTAATAAATAATTTTTAAAGAGTAAAGGTGAACTTGCAACCAAATGGTTAATGTTACCTTTGATTCAATAATTTGTGGGCTTGAATCCCACGTCAGTCTTGGTGGTTATAGTGATTCAAAATCACCTTAAATTATCTGTCCTAGCTTTACGTTCTAAAATTAACCATTGACTGACAAAACTTAAAAAGTGAAATTCAAAAAATATTTTTACTTTCCACCTAATAATTTTATCTGCTTTGTAATTATTTTTACATTTTGTATTTCTTTAGGATTTTTATTACGAGCTTTTTGCTTTCTAAAAATTGTTATCGTAAACTTGTAGTGAAAGATTAAAATATGTAAATTTTGTTATCAGTTGGACATATTGTAAAAATAAGATTAATGTATTCAGTTTATGTAAAGAAAGTAAATGTTTTTTCAATATTTTTAGCAAAATTAATTGTGTAAAACATTAAGCATATAATGTGTTCTTATATATTTATTCATTTTTAACATATTACCTTTTAATTTTTTACAGCTGCGATTGAGTTAGAAGATTATGCTACTATAGCAAAAATGGAATCTCTTTTAGACAGGTATTATAATTTCACTTTAAATATAATTACTTTAATTCTGTTCTGTGCTTGGTAATAATTTTAACCTTAATAGTGATTATTAATAAGAATACACTTTTCTGAACATACATTTATTTTTTATTCAATATTCTTGAGAAAGGGATAAAAAAATCTTTTCCTGATGTTAAATTTGCATTTGTTAATTTGATAACAGAAAATTATTGGAAAAAATAATAGATTTGGTTATTGTAAATCTGATTTATAAATTGGTGTAATGTTAAGTGTTAGTCATTAAAATTATTAATTTTTTTAGAAAATGATTTTTTGTTATATGTAATGCTTTTAATATATTATAATTCGTAAATCTACTGCAGAAAACACTATGAATTAAAATAAACTTTTTTTTATTCACTAACAAATATTTACTTATTCATATAAGCAAAGCAAAAATGACGCAATAAAATTTCTATGTTTAAAAAAAATTAATAATTAACAACAAAACTATTTTTAATTTATACTGTGTACTTATAGAAAAGCTTAGCTTATTTTGTTTTAATCAAGCAGCTTGAAAAATATTAAATGTTCTATTTTTAAATCATTTACATGCTCTCTATTAATTAGTAAACAATGATATTTATTTTATAAAATACTTATGCCAGCATTTGCTGACTCTTGATTCATACTGGATCTATCAACGATTAAACAGCTCAGTTTTCAACATCTTTATAAGCATTTAAATACTAATCTGGAAAACTAACATTTATTTGCCACCAAAATAGTTAAGCATTATTGTACCACAAAATCAAATTTGGTGATTTCTGTAGTTTAAAATTTTTTACTTAAGCATACATTGCTCGGTTGATAAATTTATTTCATTGTTGTGAACTTTCATTATGTCTTAATTTTAGGAGGCATATTAAGATGCCATTAGTACTACTCTCATAAATTTATAATGTGACACCAATTATGTATAAGTGAACTATAGATGTTTTAAAATATATTTTACAAAACCACATATTGAGTTTAGATGAAAGTTTTAACATTTTACATGTAAATATTTTAATTTATAGGTTTGTGCATGTACATGCTTATCTTTCATATTACATATATCACTCCATAATTCCATGGTTAAAACATTAAGTTTGATGAATCAAATTTTAAGATTCAGATAAGAGTTTAATCCTCAGCAAAATATGTGAATTTATATGCATACCAATTATGTTTATTTTTTATTTATGTGTATAAAAATGATTATCACATTATGTCTTGGATATCATATCATTGTAGCCAAGCAAATACAATTTCCTTGTTATTTATAAAATATTTATTTTCTAAATTTTGTAGCCATTGAAAGCGAGAAAAGAATTTTAGATAAAGAAAGTTCAAGATATCTTAAAATTATATATTCTAGACTAAATATGTTGAAAATGGAGAAGCACAAGTTATTTTAATGGAAGAATATTGATAAGATGCACAATTATTAATAAGAGCTCTATAATGAAAAAAATTGTCAGATATTTATTATATTATTTTAGAGATGAAATTTTAAGTATATTTTGCTGATATATATTTTAATTTGTATTATCTTTATGTATGATGAATGAAGTAAAAAATATTCCATTCATCATGAAATACCCCTGTACACTTTATTTAGGCTAGCTTTCCTAAGGATGTGTTTGCAGTGCCATAAAAAAATTCTTATATTTCATTTTTAATAGGCATTGCAATGAATTGCAATAAAAATCATTTCAAAATAATTTTATGTATAAGTAATGATTTGTTTTCATGATTTGATGTACATGTTCCTAGAATTTAACTGCAATGAATATAAATAAATGCATTTTTTCTTAGAAATATTGTGTCTAAAAGTAAGGATACTACAGGGATGGCAAATGAAAATGAAATATTTGACATCCTGTTTGATGAAAATGATCCTTTTCTGAAAGATATTGATACTTTAATAGATGAGGGTATGACAGATGGATTGGATCAATTTCAAACTCCTTTCTTTCAGGTATTTAAAGTTTTTAACTATAAAAAAGCATTAATTGAAAATATCTTTTAAATTTCAAAGACATTTTTTATTCTTTTTTTAAAAGTTTAGTTGCATATTTTTTAAGAATAATATTGAAAATGGTCCCATCTATATATATGCAATATTTTATACTACTAAAAATTTTCAAAAATAATACAACAAAATTTTATATCTTTCAAAATAACATAAGAACAACGAAAAAAGTGAGACTTGTACAGTTTGCTCTGATATTGTAGGAAAGAAATTTTTTTATGAATGTTTTTAAATACCACACTAGTAAGTCACACATAAGAATTCTGTATACTTTTAACATTTGCATACTTTTAGAAAACCATTATAAATTATATAATTTGTAATATTTTTAATATTTCTTATATCTATAATCAACATAATTTATTTTAATTTTTTAGGTGATAAACTGATGAATTGTATTGAGTTTTAACATTGGTTTGCTTTTAAGTTGTAGTTGCTTTCTGGATTTTTATAGAATTGCCTAATGTTAAAGAATTTAAGTTTGTTATTAATATAAAGACAAAAGATTTTATTCAACCTCATCAATAAAGTGTTATAATAAAATTTCCTTATGATTTTCTAATACTTGTTATGAAACCTGTTATTAGAAGAATTTTAGTACTATTGATATATAATTTTTGTTTGAGTTATTTATCAACAAATTCATATGAATGTCTGACACATTTATTGTATCTTCAAACATCTATTGATTTTTAAATAGATCCAAAAATATCTTAATATAATTAATATTCATAGTTAAAATTCTATAAAGACTTTTTTTTAAATAATAATCGAGCAATTTTAAATGTAATTTAACATATTTATAAACATTTATCAGAAAATTCTTGCTTTATCTTATACATTTAATTTATAAGAGATAAATAACATTTTATTTGCATTAGTGTTTCATTTGAATGATTTATTATTGCAAAATATTATTTGTAGAACTTCCAACTTTTGTTAACATAAGGAAAAAATTAGATCATTAAAATGATAAATATATTTTGCTATGCAACTTTTGAAGAAATTTTCAATTATGAAGTTTAAATGCAATATTTATGTGTCATTCATTTTAATCCTTAATATCATGAGTATTTGAATGATTTAATATTTCATTTGACACTGCTGGAATAAAATATTTGAGTTGGTAATTTCATTAAATAATATAAGATAAAGTAGGAAACAATCAGAAACATCACAAATATATAATTTATTAAAAAGTGTCATCTTATCTTATTATATTAAACATGTATTTTTAAAATTAATAAATATAAAAGTAAGCAGCTACAATTAATTTATTAACAGTCTACTAGCACAAAAAAATTTTAAAACTATCCAGAATTTAGTATTCTAGAAGGAATGTAAGAAATGTATCTTAAACTCATAAAATTACTATGCACACAAAGATTTTTTTAATAATTTCATTCTGCAAATGCTAGTTTTTGTTGATATGAGTGGCAACTAATCATTCAACCTAGGAAATAAGAAATTATAAGTATCAAAAAGAGATTTTCTTTCAACTGTAGTGAAAGAAAAGAAATTGTGTATAATATGCAAATATTTGCTTAAACAAGCTTTAATTTTTTAGAATAATGATGCAGGAAATGCAACCGATTTTTGGAATTCATTCCTTAAAGATATTGAAACGGAAAAGTTGATGTCCTGTGATGTTCCCAGCTCTAGTGATAATCTAGATACTGACTCGACTTCACATTACAGTGAGAGTTTCTCACCTCGGAGTGCTTCTTCAGGAAGTGATCCTGTGGAAACATCAGTGTTAATCCCATCATTTTCTGGAAACTTTAAAGAACATTCAGATCATGACATGTATTCAGTACCACAAGTATATTGTGAAGAAAATACACTTTCTGTCTCGCCTCAAACTGCAATTGACATAGGTACACAACTTTATATTCTCTGCTAATGTTATGTTCAGTGATCTTAATTAATATTGTATACATCAATTTCATTATATATATATATATATATATATATATATATATATATATATATATATATATATATATATATATATATATATATATATGAAATTGTATGAATTTTGTAATGAATGAATTGTGTAACAAGAATTGTTATGAAAAAATTTTTTTATTTTTGAAAGAAAAACTGGAGTATTTTAACTTAAATTTATTCTATTTGAAAGGTGAAATGCAATTACTATTATTTGAAGTATTCAGATTTTCATTTTAAAAAAATAAATAAAATTATAATTTTACTTATAAAATGCTTTTTTTCTGTAAAGCAATACATATTTACTTCTGAAAAATATAATTGCTTTTATGTTTTATATAGGAAAAATAAGTACTTTTTTAATTTGTTTCATGAAAACATTTGCTATTCAGTATGTTCATTCTTGTGTAAAATTCAGATCATTTTGTAAAGTTTACATTTAAATTTTTATATAATGTGACTTTCCTTTGCCATATAAAGTCAAGTAAATCTTCTACCTTTATAATCCAAAAATATATTTAGTCTTTTAGCTTGTTGCTAGAAATTGTGTATTTTTTTTTTTCACATCTTGTTATTGTGAGTAATTTCTTTCATTCTTATTTTATTAAATTCTTTTAACATGAAGTTAAATCCTATTTAGTCAGTCATTAAAGTAGTTTAAGATTGACTTCTTCGACTAAGATACATGTTACTTTCAAGGTTTATATAACATTGGTTTCCACTTTGTAAAGTTCTACTAAGAAGTTTCTTGAAAGATCATGAACTATACCTCAAAGCAGTGAGTTCAAAATGCAACTCTTGCAAATTTCCAAAATTATTTCACTTAATTTGAATTTAATATTGAATTATATCATAGTAGTAATTTACTTTTATAAATTTTTTAAACTGAAATTTTTTTATTACTTTTTTTAGAATTTATTAAAGGATCTGATAATTAATCCTACAGAAAGTAATATTTTAACTATTAAAGTAATGTCAAAAGAAGTTTTTTTTTAATTTAAGTACTTGTTAAAAAGTGAATTTGGCAAACTGAATTACATTAGTTTTTGAAGAATTATCTTTTTAATTTCAAGTAGGAAATAAGAGTTTGAGTAATATTCGTTTCTACCGAGACCTTGTTTCAAGTAATTTGTTATTCAATAATTATAAATTTAATAAGGAATGATGCTAATTTATGTTGACAGTATGTACATTAGAACTCCAATTAATAATGTACAGTAGAACTCCAATCATCCAAACTCCATATATCTGAGTCGCTTTGAAAATTTCACAAAAATAAATTAAGCTGAAAAAGAGACAGAAAATGATAACAAGCTTTAAAAAAGGTAAGATAAGGGAAAATATAAAATAGGCATGCCACTTGGAAAAGGCAAAAACATTCTTTTGAAAATTCCTGTATATTCAGAAGTTAGTGCTGAAGATATGAATTGTTTATGAGTCATATACACTGGATTTCAAATTGAAAATGATGGTAAACGTATTGAAAGTGTTGAGAAGGAAGATGATCTTAATCTCCAAGTTGAAGCAGAGACGGTACCATCAGCTAGTGATAGCATTTGCAGGGGTGTTTGTGCTCCGGGGAAACCCCAGAATTCCGGGGATTTTGAACTTCGATACCCGGAAATTCCGGGGATCGTCGTTCAAAAGGAAGTAGGAATAATAATGAATTATTTGTTTTGATCTGGGTAATTTTGTGTGCTTTGAAAGCAGAAAACGCAATAATTAGGTCATTCAATACTTCATAATTGTAATTTTTCATTTCTCCCCCCTTCTCGAAACTCCAAAATGTCGGTAGTAAGTCCGTAATAGTTTCCGGGGATTTTTTGGGGTCCCACAAACACCCCTGCATTTGCCAGCTTTGAAGATATAAATAATTTACATTACTATATGTAAAATATTTTTATTTTCAAAACCAGCAATATTATGCTTTGAAGTGAGTGGAACGTCAGCCTGAGTATGATCACAGGCAGATTCTCACTGTCATGGAATTTCATAACTTGGCTTCCCGAAAAAGGGTGAAGACTGTGAAACAGTTTACTCTGAACAAGGTGTTAAGCAAGCAATTACTTTCACTTACACTGTATTAATGTACAGCACTTACCTTTTGATTAAATTCTTTTTCTTTAAAATTAAATAATTTTTCTCCCACTTTCAATATACAATAATTAATTGAAATAGACCGTGTTTAAAAAAATCCCATTAACTGAATTTTGATTACCCCAATGGAGTCTGGTCCCAGTCGATTCACATAATTAGAGTTCTACTGTACTTTAAAATTCACTTTTATTTAAAAGCTTTTTATACTCTTTTAAAAGTATTGGCATTTGCTAATTTTGCTTCTTGCTTAGGTGCTGATGTGGTAGTTGTTACTTCAGAGTTTTCACCTGTAGAAGATTCTAATCATTCAGTAGTTACAGTTCAGCAAAAAACATCTTCAAAATCATCAGTAAGTGTATATATGTTAACGATAAAATATAAATTGATTGTATATATAAGAACTAATTATTAATTTTACTGAAATACAGTTTGCAGTTCTAATAAGTGATAATTTTTAAATTGTCTTTACAATTTAAAACCTGGTGTTTTGTTATTTTGAAATGTATGCTGTAATTGAAATGCTTTTTTTTTAGAAAAACGTTTTTATTTATTAAAATTTTTCTGCCAATATTCATTTTTTATTTTTATTTGTGAAATCAGTAAATTATTTATTAAAGATTATAATTTTGGTGCATATAATATTAAAATGTATTAATAATTTTACTTCTAAAAATTACTTTAGTTATTTATAAATCTGGTTAAAAGTTGAAAATTTATGCATTTGAAATTTCAAAAGTTTAAGATTTGTTTTGTTTAAAATAGTGCATTTTACTTTAGCTTTTATGCATTTCCCCCTTTTAACTATTCACACATTCCTTATATTTTATTATATTGTACCTTATATCACGCTTGTATTTTTTTATACTGCTTAGATTAATAGTTTGCTGCAAATTTCTATTGAGTAACTAAAAATTTCATGTCTGGGTTATCTGGTGAATTTATGGTATAAGAAAAATTAATGGTGTAAGAACTGGTTTTGATAATCACATTTTTCTCTGTATGTGGCATATCTAACATGTATACCTCTTAGAATAATTTCTGTGACTATGTTTTATAGCATCTCAGCCTTAAATTATTCTACAATTTTCAGCACTTATACTTTTTTTTTCATGACTAAAAATTCATTTAATGATCAAATTACAAAATTTTGCCTCAAATTGATTACTTTTTGCATCTTAGTCACAAGACTTACATAGAAGTAAAAGCTTTAATAGAAAAAAATGGCAGCATATTATGTTTAAGAGAATATTTTAAAGAGACCAGAGTAACCTTCAGTTATTGATATTTTAGTATTGTGGTTATTTTCCAAGTGTTCCATTCCAATAAATCATGATAATTTTCTAATAATTTTTTATTAGTATTTTTTTGTGGTCCATTCATGTTTCCTTCAAAAATGTATAAAGCTTCTATTTAATTGAAATTTTATGTGTATGCAATTTTTTAAAAAAATTTGGATTTTATATTTATATAGGTGAGTTTTTATTATTTGAATTTTATTCGCTTCCCTTTTATCTTAGAAATCTGGTAAAGAAGGACGCAAGAGGAAATATGAAGATGACGACCTCAACTTTTTCAGCTCTGTAAGTTGCATCACTTCTAAAAATGATTATATTTTATTGAAAATATATGTGATGCAATTTTTTGTTTTTAATATAAGTAAATTAAATCAGAAATGTATTAAATTGTAGTTTTAACAAATAGGTACATAACAAGTATTATGAAATTTAAAATTAAATTTATTCAATATATTTAAGAATTTAATTAATCATAAGACTTCTATTTTCTGTATTATTATTTAGTTATAGAATTTTATGAACTCATTAATTGAATATTATAGCACTATGGTAATAAAAGTTATAATTTGTATGATTGATAAAAGAAAGCTTAAGATTAGGGTTCCATTATTTGTAAACTTTTGAATACTTATATTAATTAATAAAAATGTATTCTGCCTTAAATACATCAATTTTTTAATGGGCAATGACTTTACCTGTTGGAAAGTTATATTATGGTACATATCCAATAGGAGGTGTATTTTGTCGTTATTCAAATTATTATGATTGCAGTATTTATATTTCTTGATTTTTTTCTTTGTTTAGCCCTCTTATATTCTTTTATCTATATTCTCATTCTTCCTCTTACATATTATATACTCATACTCTCCTGATATAATTTTTATTAGATTCCACAAAATTTGCATTTAACTGAAGATGAATTGAAGTTAATTAAGAAAGAAGGTCTGCACATTCCAACCAATCTCCCCTTAACAAAGGTAAATTCTTCATAAACAAGTCAATTCTGTTGTGATTTATTTTCATTGCATGTGCAAAGCGTAATAACAAGCTTATTCATAAGTTTAAGTTTTTCTTGTATTAAAACTTTTATAAATATAGATTTTATCTTCCCATGTATAAAGAATTTCTTTCTTGACAATATAGTTTTAGTGAAGATTCATTAAAATCTTTTTATATTATGTTTATTTTTAATTTATCAAGCATTCTTACACGAATGAAAACTTCCTATGTAGTGCTGCTTGGCAGGGACCAATAATTAAGGAATACATTTAAATCAGTAATGTTAATAATGTGTTTTTAAGATACTTTGCTTTTTATCGAGTTAATTGAGTAGTGGCACTAGTTTAATTGAGTAGTAAATAATAAAAAAAAAAATATATATAGGCCATTTTTTGGCTGAGATCAATATCAGGGCAATATTACTAAATCAACGATGTGAATAACTTTTATTATAATGTTTAAAATTGATTAGTCTAACATATTTCAAAATTTCTACATCATATTTAACTTAAGTAATAAGATACTAATGTTATAAAAGACAAGGTATAATTAATCAGTATAAAACGCTTCAAAATATGTATGCAATATCTAGTTTAATTGGTAATATGTGTAATACATAAAATACTTATAACAGTTGTATAAACTCAAAAACTGAACTCATCTAACATGCAGGATTTGAAAAGTCGTTCTAGAATCTGTTTGAATAATTTGATTGGTATCTTTATCTTAGCTAAAATTACAATCGTTTTCGATCTATCCAGTTGATCAAAACTAGTTTAAAATCCACAAAATGATTTAACAGATTAATATTATTTTCCTAAAATTTCACAGCAATATTTCTTACTATATGTTTTGTAGTGGGTCGATGGTGTAGGAGTTTGATCTGAAACCAATTGCTCAAGCTCTTTTCTACTCTTGGTAGAAGTTTGAATTTAATTAGACAGGATAGTATTTTGCTGGTCACTGAAACTTATATTAGTGTAATTAACCATGGCTTCCACGTAGCAAATTAAATCTGTTATTAAATTGAATTTTACTATTTATTTATGGAGTTTAAAATTGCATATTATATGCCATAGAGAACTTGTTTTCCTCAATTTTAAGTTTTAATTTTTATTAATTTCTGTAATGTGTTTAGTAACAATATAATATTCAACCTGTTCTGTATGATAAAAAAAAATCTTATCAAGATTCATTTTAATTAGGCTGAAGAAAAAGAACTTAAAAGAATTCGTCGAAAAATCAGAAATAAGGTAAATTTTATATTCTATAAAAATGATTTACTTTTTATAAAGTAAAATTATTATAGAACACATTTTAAACTATTATATAATAGTAATATAAATTATTAAAATAATGAGTTAAGCATTACTATTTTAATAAAATATTTATTCTTGAATACAAATCTATATCCAAACTTAAAAGCAGTTTTATTTCAATAAATATGCAGTATAATATATTATTTGTCATGCGCATAATTAGTTTGATTTAAATTGTGTGTTTTTATAAATATATTAAGTATAACTCACTATCTTAATTTTTATATTTATCAGAAAACTCTAGTCAATAATTAAATATTTCTTTATTACTAATCAAATGAAAGAAATATATTTTATAGAAAATTTATTTTTATTAGATTGAGATTCATATTATTCTATGATATACTTCTTGCTATTTTTTAAAATTATTTTTCATTTTGTTTTTAGCATTCTGCTCAGGAAAGTCGAAAAAGAAAAAAAGAATATGTTGATGGTTTAGAAAATAGGTTTGTATTTATATATATAGTATCCCCTATATAAACCCCCTTTTGTAAGAAAAACAGATCTCTGATAACTACAGTAAGGGTCACACCTATGTTACAGATGGACAATTTAACTTTATTTCCTTTTTTCTTTAAATAAATGCTAGATAAGATAAATGCTAGAAATAAATGCTTTAAATAAATTCTATAATAAAAATGCTTTCTTTAAATAAATAGTTGGAATGTATCTGTCTTGCATTCTCTGCCTTAACATTCTGCTGCAGACAACTTCTAAATTATAAATTATGTTCAGAAATAATTTTATATGTTAGCAGTGTGGTTTGTTTCTCATTAACTTTAATTTCTTTTAAATAAAACTGAAGTACTAAATATTTCTGTTATGAAAAATGATTCAGAAAATACCTGAGAGAATTTAGTAGGCTTTAACTCAGCAATATATTGTATGATTTTGTTCAACAGGAATATTATATATTGACTATATCTTTATTCTAATGAGTAAAAATTGACAATAGCCATCAAATAAGTTTCAAAATTCTCACAAATTCTTATTTTTATGCTAATTATTAATATAATACTGAAGTATATAAAAATATTAATTTTTATTTTCATTATAAAATTCTGCTATGCTTTAGTTTTTATGTGCATAAATTTCTGTAATAATAACAGTAGATTTCACTATTTCTTTATTTAAATGTAAATGTAAATTTATAAATATAACTAAAAACATTGCAAATGCAACACAAAATATTATCTTGTATCTTAATATTATCACTACATGACCAAAATAAATGCTAATGATAGTTCATTAGAAAAATAACCAGAAATGAAAAATATAAAAATAAAATTTGCTTCTTTATTAAGTGAAAGATGGATTATTTTCAAATTGCGCATTGGATACATTTCTTTTATACTGCACACTTTTCTTTTTTAAATCTTGTTTTAATATGTTTGTTACCATTTTTATTAAAACCTGTTGTGTTTTTTAAAATATTTGCTTCCACATGACAATATATGAACTTGAATATTTTCAGGACAAGATAAAAAGCAAAATAATGACAGCAGCAGTTTTTGCAACAATAATATCTTTATAAGAAATCAAATTCATTCTTGAACGTAATTAGACAAAACTAACTATGGATGGAATAAGTCACTTGAGAGTTGTGGCGCCATCTGTTATTTATTTTATGAAAAATAAAACACCATTTTTTTCAGAACTTTATTGTAAACTTTTCTGATTGCGAATATTTTTTATCAGATTATCTGCGGTTGCTTATAATAAACACAACGAAATTCAAAACTATTTTACACATAATCCATAAACTATGTACAAGAAAATACAGCAATTATAATATGTAAAATGTTTGTATTAAAATATTTCTGTATTAAATCAACATTATGGAAAATAATGTGGTTTTGAATAACTTATTTTAATCAATACAAAAAAAATAATAAATTTAATTAATAAAAATAAATTTAATAAAATTTAATAATAATAAAAAAAAATGAAATTATGTGTATTGCAAATAAGGTATGCTAGAGACTTGTTTCCACAATGTTTGAAAGTAGTTTCAATTTTCATTTCTGATATATAACTTTTTACATATAAATTGATTTATAAATTTTCAATTTCTAGGGTCAAGATATGCACATCAGAAAATATTCGACTTCAAAAAAAGGTCCAAACATTAGAAAACCAACAAAAGTAAATATTTTTATTAAAGTTTTCTCTGACAATCTCACCGTGTTAAAATTAATGCAACTGTTTTTTCTTATATGTTATTATATTTGTCATATCTAAACAGGTTTTATTCATGCATAATTAATATTTAAAAAATCTAAATTTCTGTAACTAATCTAAATTTCTATAATTTTTATTTCAGAGGATTATTGGAGCAAATAAAACAACTCCAATCTATTATTTCCAATAGCACTTCAAAATCAGCTCCCACCAGCACTTGTTTGATGGTACAATATATTTTGCACTTTTTTTTATTAATATAAATTTGAAAAAATTCTTGTTTCATTATTAGTTTTTTATGTTTGACAACAATGTGTAAAAATGTTTTAGGTTCTTTTCGCATCTTTGGCTCTGTTCTTATTGCCTAGTCTTTTTCCGAACTCTATGCAGTCTAAGGTATTAGTCCCTGGCAATAAAAATGATGTACCTCCTGTAGCAGGTAAGTTGCTTAATATCTTGATATACTTTTTACTTTTGATATATTTTATGATATTAACATTCTTATTTATTTTACATTCTAAAGCTAAAATTTACTCCCAAAAATACTGTTACATGATATTTATTAAACATTAGGTACCCATTCTATTTTTTATAAAAAAATTTTAGTAAAATTTTTAAAAAAATATTCAAAATTTTTATTATTATCGATATTAAATCCTTTAAAACTATTTGATTAAAAACTATTTGATAATCCTTTAAAACTATTTGAAAATTGGTGATGAAAAATTTATTAGTAAATTTCTATTGATTGAGATGAAAGTGGAAATAAACCCACTTTTATGAATATAACAATTTTAAATTTACTTAAAAGACTGAAAAATATGAGCTTATTGCATACTATTTAAATTCTCGATTTTTCAAAACAGATAAAATATTTTAAATTTTTATATCAACTTATTTAAAATTTTAACAAGGATTTATTCTGAGAACTTATTTTAAACTTATGTACAAAAATAGTATAGAATAACAATCAAGCCAAAAATTTTCATTCACATTATAATTTTGCTTAATTATAACATTGAAGCTCTTATATCTCATTTTATGTTATTACCTATTTTTAATTTTGAAAAAATTCAAAATTGCATGTTTTTTTTATTGTAATTAAACTTCTGAAAATTTTTATTTGACTCTTTTTATCAATGTAAAAAATGCATTGAAACCTCATTAGAATTCGTTGTTTTATAGTGACTAATAATAATAATAATGATCAAAAGGTTATAAATATGTTCATATTGCATTTATTTCATATTTCTCATTAATCCTTTACAAGCAGTGTTTATGCAGAACTGATGATTGCTTTGATTATAGGCCATTCGAGAGTTCTGCTGTCTGCAAAAGATGTCGATGCAGGTCACATGGATGGAGGAATCACTGAAGAAACCATTAATAAAAGCCAAGAATATTCCAGTCCAATAAAAGCGGAATATTTTGAAGAGCCTTACACAAAAGCATTTGCATCTTATCCTGAAGTTGCTGAGCTATCAAGTCATTACAAAGTCCCACCAGACTACTCCTGGCATTCACCTGGATATCAGCAAGATGAAGCTGGCTTCATAATGCAAAATGAAAGTAGTTTCCTGGAAATAAAGGATGCTCAGAAAATAAATAGAAAAATGGTATTGAAGTAAAATTCAAAGACTGAAATGTTGAATATAAACTCTCAAATGAAAGCACACAATCTCACTACACCTCAGTAGACTTAATTCATAAGGTGTATAGAATTTGCCCTTTCTACATGTTACAATGTGGCTTGACTGCAATTGAAAAATGCTCTTAAATTGATTTTAAGAAGATTAATTCAGTTATTTATGTTCAGGAAGTACTCCTATTTAAGTCTTAGCCTTTGTTTTTCATGAATTTAAATGTTTGTGACGATATGAAGTTTTTGTTGTAAACCATTGTATTTTAATAAGAGAAATACTTTGTTTGAATTTATTTTTATATTTACCTTATCTATATGAATGTTAAAAATGCTGAAAAAATTTATTTAAAAATTTGAAAATATGTTTATTTGAATTCTAAGTTTATTTAAATAAATTAATGTATATCTAAGCATAGTAATAATATGTCAATTACTAGAAAAACAAAAATTCTTGAAACCAAAGGGAATATACAATTGATAAAAATATTAAAATTTTTGCTTCATTAATCTAAAGTAAAAATGTTGTATTTTTATTGCATGCTTAATATCTAAAAATTATTGATTTTAAATTATGTTAGCCTTGTATACAATATTTACTTTATATTTTGTTATTCTAACTATGTTATGTTTGCTTGTTATGTTTGAAAAATATTTTAGTAAATTTCTTAAATTTGATTTATTAACTATGTTTATTGTAGATCAAGAGTAACAGCTAATTTTTTTATATTCAAAATAATACTGTTGATAAAGTTTAGATTTAAAAGAAATATTAGTTAGCAATATTTTATTTTGAGTTTAAATGAATGAAATGTTGAATGTAAATAAATGATTGGGCCATTACTTTCATTTCTTTTTCAATTTTTTCCTCTGAAAACAAATGCAGCGTTTTGTGATATCATTTAAATCGATGAAATACATATAACAATGAAGTTATATCATGTTTTTACTAGTCAACGAAATTAAAAATCTAGGTTTATTTTTAATATGGATTACTGAAAAGTTAAATTTATATGTATTAATTAAAAGACTATTATTTTTTAATAAATTTTTTACAAAAATAATCTAATCTGTAACTATTGCTAAAATTATAAATCTTTTTTACCCTAATAAAACAATGGCAAAATAATCATTGTAGATGAAAGCTGAAATGTTAGAATATTTCAATTATTAATGTGGAATTACAGAAGATTTTTTCTTAGTTAAGTTTATTTATTAATATATTAGTTATACTTTTTATATCACTTTCAGTTTTCACTTTTTATATAATGCTTGACCATTTATGAATATATACAGATGTTTGTAAAATATAATTATGTTCTAGTGAAAAAAATTTCTGGTACTTCACATTTTTTTATTCCAGATTTGTAGTAAATGTCATCATTAGTTGCAAAAAACACATGAACCAAAAATTGCCATTAGAAATAAAAATTAGTCATATACTTTTTAATATAAATTATAAAAAAAGTCATGTATTAAAATTGGAATGTGAAAATGAAAATCCATTGTTTTAAGAATTTCCTTATTATTAATAGTATATTTATATTGATTGAAATCAAATTTATATCGCTATTTTGAATCATTAATAATTATTTTTTATCAGGCATTTATTTTGCTTTTATTAAATGACCTTATTTCTTCCTTGTAAAAAGTGATTAGCTTGGTCAGGAAGGAACAGCCTGACTAATTTACTCTTCAGAATTGGAAGATTTTGAGTCAAAAAAATTTAAAAGCAACTAAAAAAGTGATAGTCTGTTAATAGAATTTGGGGAGTATGTTGTATTTGGTCTGTCTAAACTGACTATCTAAAATCGAATTTTGTAATTCGCCTTTGATGTAATGCGACCCTGTTTTATTCTATAAAAGAATGATTATTTTGCAGTTGAAGAAGGTTACTTTTCATAAAATTTTTCTTTGATTCTGCAGCTGTTATATGTATATATCTGCTTCAAAAACTATAAATATACCTTAATAATCCCGTGGTATATTACACAATACTATTCCCCGGTTGTTTCATTTTTGGATCTGATAGAGATAGTTGGTCTTCAATCTGTTGTCTTTTACCAACAATATTGCCGTAAGTAACATAATGAGCTGTTTGATACCAGCCAAAAAAGGGATACATTTTTATAAGAAAACACTTGTGATGACTAATATATGATCCTCTTGAATCTATTTTGTGAGATAACCATTCTCCTAACTTGCTGACTTTCCTTAATTTCTGCAGGTAGTTATCAACAGTTGATCATGATAGGTTCAATTTGTGCTGTATCTTTTGTTATTTGACATGGATTTTGCTCTAATATTGCGCTTAAAAATCTATTGTTAAGTTGGAAGGATATTCTGTTCTCAGTTCATGCTAGAATTTTAATTTCCTGATGAGTTGTCGAACTGAGATTTCTACTTTCTCAATCGCTTATTGAGCATTATTGCTTTGTTGAAATTCTCAAGGCATTGCATAATGAATATGCACATATGTTTTTCATTTTGTGGGATTATTAACATTAATTTAAAAAAGTATTCACTATATCAAATAATTTTCAGATCAATCGCATCCTTATCTATTTATTGAAAGCGAAAACTTGTTAAATTTATGTTGGATACATATGAAAGAAAATGGCATGTTACTGCAATGAAAATTATGTATGACTTAATATATCACAATTCAAGTCACAAGTGATACTGAAGAATATTGCAATACTGTAGAAGTCACTTTCATGTGTATGATTTTTAATATGTAGGTGATTAAAATCTAATATGGTTTACCACACTATAATTCAAAATTTTGGTTTTGAAACTTGTAATTACAGATGTTCTATAATTAAAGTTTTTTTTTTTTTTTTTTCATATTAAATATTCTATATTGATTTTGCAAAGTGTTTTGAAATGTTCTTTTACCAAATATTTTATGTTGCTTTAAGTAAAAAATGTATTCAATACTTTCTATTTGTTAATATTACATAAGGATAAATTATGAATTATAAATGCATTTTTTTTAATTGGAATAGTGAAACAAAATAGATTTTTGAGTAATTTTTTGAACTTGAATTTGTCAGTTATACATCTAGACTTCATGAAATGTTTTCATTATATATGTTAAATAGTAGTATTTCGAATATACTATTACATTAATATCTTTTTATTTTCTTCTGATTTGATACTTGTTATTTTTTTATCAGGCTATTGTTATAGAAAAAATCTGAATGTTACATATATATGTGTACATTTTTATTATTATTATTATTTTATACTATTGTGCATGGTCATGGTTAAAATGGGAAGAGATATTTAAGGTATGAAGTTTGTGTTCTATATGAAATTAGTTTTGTTGTATATTTGTACTGGAATGTTTTGCATCCCATTACAATCATTAAAATTGATGTTATTTATGATCAATAAAACTATTATTTAAAATATTTCTCTTTTATTGTATTAGATAAATTTGTATATATTTTTTTTTTCATAACTGCAATAAATTTTTAAGATATGAATCACCAGTTTATTTCTGTGCATAAGAAATAAAGTTTTTGAATTATTTAACAAAACATTCTCAATAATTTTGATTACAAAAATATATTTTGCATAAATAATAGGGTTATATTTTTAAAAGATATTACTAAATTAGTAATATTAGAATCATTTTACAACAGACATAAGTGTTTTTAATATGCATATAAAATTTAAAAAATTGAAATCATTATACTAAGAAAAAAGTGGGAATCACACATAATGTGTTATCAGAAAAACTACAAAAGATTTTGAAATCCCATAATACTCTCTGTCTTTCCATTCGATAGCTTGTGAGTGGGACTTTCTTTTTGATTAGATTTAGTCATGGTTTTTAATTTATCGGTCTCGGTAAAATATTACATGGAGCTGGCAGTGGAATGACTAATGCTCTATTCAAGTTAGCTTTCAGTCCAATAATATACCTAAACTTCCCCTTAATCTTGGGTATTTCTAGTGGCTTGAAGTCCAGTTTAAAATTCTTGTTCGAATTTATGATTAATTGCGATTTTCTGGCTGTTGTGATTTCATGATGGGATTACATCACAACAAATATTTGTGAATTATAAATTTCCTTCTACTGGAATTATAACTGTCTGTTGCCTGATTGTGGAAGAAACGAAGTTTTACAAATTCATGATAATTGGTAAGTCAGCTAATGGATGGAAGTTTTTCTTCTCCAATTAGATTTCGAAGATTTTTTAAATCTTCTGATAAAAAAGATATTTCACAGATGGCTGATTGACACAGTCAAAAAATATAATCAGATGTTTTCCCTAAAAAAATTAAGTTTTCAAAATCGCAATTTTCTATATTTGCAGATTTTTTATCATGGAATAAAATAGCCATTGCTCACACAACAGATGTGTCTGCAAGTTATAGAATTTACATATAGTTGAAATACTGCTTATCTTGTGTACATCTGGAGACACAGACAATATGGCGATCAAAACAGATTAGGCATTACCTATAAATCTTCGTTGAATGTCGTTAGATACTGAATATACAATTTCATTTAGAATTGTAATTCTGTAATATGGGTTAACTTCATCGAGTGGATTTTTTCGCCACCTCTCGATTTGTTCGAAATTTTATTTCGTCTCCTTTTTTGGTCCAGGGTAAGAATAGTTTTTAAGATATTCGATCATATAACTACACGTTACACATAATCAAAAAACGTTATCGCAGAATAAAGAGTTTAGATAACATTTTTACTACATTAAAACAGGCGACTGAATGTGTTTCATTCGGCAACTTAACATAAATAGTGAATAAAGATTTGAACTTTGTCATACATATTAAAAGAGCATCAGTTTAAGATATTTCTTCGAGTGTTAAATTCACAGATACAAAATTATCAAACATGATTTCCATTCTGCAGCTTCATCTAGTATTATTGAGTGATTTTAAAGTTGTTGAACGTCCATGTAACATATTTGTGAACAATGTATTTTTTCAATAATGGCTTTCCTTTTTGGTGACGTTTCTATGAAAGAATGCAGGGCATTAAGCTTCTGAAATGCATTTTTTACTGTAAGAATGAACGAACATATACTATTTGGTTGTCTGGAAAGTTCGAACCGATTCTCGGTTGTGATGTATTCGTTTTCCGAACACAAATATTTTTTGTGAAACTGTTCATCATCCTATTGTTTGCAGTCCGAATTATTCGTTAATCGATCGCTCACTGTATCTGGAAAAAAGTTTAGCTTCGATTCGTTAATTTTTATCAGTTTTATACGCTTTAGATTTTTTTTTTTCCCGAAAGGTCGAAAATGACACACAAACTGCAAATAAGATATACACTGTTTATGACGAAGGTTCTGTAGCCAAAAGAACTGTGTGGAAGTAGTTTACTCTGTTTAAAACTGAAAATTTTGACCTATAAGATCAAGAACGTCCGAGTAAGCCGTCCACCCCACGAAGATCTAATTAAAACACAAATCGAGAATAACCCACGCTTAACATTATGTCAATTGGTATTGATGCTAAATAAATCTAAATCAACCATACTGTGAATCTTGGCTACGTAAACCGTCTTGATATGTGGGTGTTCTGTACTATTTAACAGAGAAAAATCTGTTGAATTGTGTATCTCCATTTGTGCGACTTGGTTTGCAAACTCAACAAGGAGTCTACATTTCTAAAGCAATTAATGACGAGGAATGATAATGGATAACTTATAAAAACGTTAAGCATAAAAGGTCTTGGGGAAAGTGTACTGAACCCTCTTTAGTCACCTCAAAAACCAGTCTTCATTTGAAGAAGGTAATGCTGTATCTGGTGGGACTGGAAAGGAATCCTTTATAATGAGTTTTATCAGTTAATGAAACAATAAATTCGTAAAAGTATTGCTCTCAATTAGATAAATTGAAGACAGCAAACGTCCAGAAATAATGAATCAGAAGGGCTTCGTATTTCGTCAGGACAGTGCCCGACCTCATGTGTCTTTGACAATTTAACAAAAATTGTTGGAGTTTGGCTGGGATGTTTTACTCTATCCACCGTATTCACCAGACCCTGCACCCTCGGATTCCAACCTTTTTCGATAATTATAAGATTTTCTTAAGGGGAAAAATTTCAACTCTTTTGGTGAGATAAAAACACATTTAGATAATTTTTATGCCAAAAAACTTGAGAGATTCTGTAAAGAGGGAATTCCCAAGTTGCATGAAAGATGGAGAAAGGTTTTGGAAAAGAGAATGGTACCTACAAAATTTAATAAATGTATACCAAAATTTAAATGAGCTGCATTTCATTTTTCCTTAAAAATCTGCTTCAACTCTCCGGACACACACACACAACCTATTAACTAAGCAAATTTAATATATGTGCATACTAGTAAAGTATATTATCACTGGATTATCATACAGTAATCGTGCATTTTCATCTCTATATAAACCCCTGATTTACTGCACCATCATAACATTAGGCTTTTAGATATTAGTGGTGCATGTTCAGAGCGAAGTACAGATTTATTTTGAGGAATCCTTCCTCAAAATAAATCTAGAAATGAGCTTCAGCGCCACCTAGCGCAGTTGTTTGGGGGCAGTCCCTCTTACAAAGACTGAAAGAACTCAGGGAAAGAGTTTTCCCTAGCCCTGGAAAGAACTGATTGGTGAATTTAAATTCATAAGCCGCGTCAAGCACCTGTTTACAAAGAAAAAGTAGTTCCTAACTCTATAGGGGCAAATTTTAAGTGGGGAATTAATCGGAGACTACTTAACCGCAATAGGGATAACTGAGACATTATAAGATGCTATGCATCCTAATTTCCTTTAGCATTTTCAGACGCAGATTTTCTCTGCATATGTGGTCAGTTTGTCCCCTCTCGCCTCAGGGTATTCCTTCCTGGAACTGTATGTCTGTAAATCTCAGGGGTGAGGAAAAAGTACGGCTGGCTCAAATGTTTCTCAAATTTGACACCGGAAATGTCCGTTGTGGGCTTAGTCAAGCAATGAGAGAGAAAAAGCTCTGCTCGGAGATTTTGAGAAGAAATATCATTTTATTTACTTTTAGAGAGTTCAGCAGAAAAGTTATACGGATGCATAAAAATATTAAACAATTTTGTTAATATTATTCATTAAAATGATCAAAACTTAATGCTTAAATTAAATTAAAAATATAAAATATACTTATTTTATTTTCTTGATATAATTTCAATTTGCTTTGAGTTTACGAGATTTGATTTTTTTAATGGGTTTTATGTATGAGAAAGCGAAACAGTTGCACTTCTCTCTAAGTACTTCACTTTTATAAATATTTTCAAATGGACACAAATGTCGAATTTCTTATCTCTTTTTTTAAAAAAAAATTAAAATAACATGGTCTATTTAGTAACTTTGCAGCAATAACATTTCTTCTTTTATAAAATATTTCGATACAAAATTTACGGAAAATTCCGAACATTTGGTTTATAATTTCTGTGAAGAATTTTTGTTGTAATGGAAAGCCTACCTCTCTATTTGGATTGATCAGGCATCTCGACATTGTTTCTAGATATATTTCTAAGCAAACTTTAAAAGCAATATAAGTACATAATCCGCACTTTTTAGTTCAAATATGGCGATATCATCATTCGTATCTGAAGAAATGAATTCACCTCAAGAAAAGTAAAGCCTTTAATTTTTTAGAATTAAATAATCTTCATTTGGGAATAAGCAAATGAATAATTTTTATTTATGTATTTATTTTTAGCCTCTTAACAAATTACAATAGAATGTGCTTCTCAATAAAATCATATAAACATTAAAAATGTTCTGAATATTTCATTTGTCGAAATGTCGTAAAATAATTTAGGGTCTTACATTTCATCTAAATTCAATGTACATACCATTTCCAAATTTCTTAAATTTTCTTCATAAATAATCCTCTTAAATTTTCTTTCTGTAACAAAATTTTAGAACTCTAGGTATCCAACATCAGAGCTCCAAGCTTGCAGCCAAATTTATAACATCATCTTTAAATTTTTTTTATTAACTCTGAGTGAATTTATACTCATTTTAATTCGCTAAAACTCATAAAATTTTGATGATAATGATCTTATAATATGTTCTTTTTAAAAGTATCAAGTGACAATTTAGGTGTACATTTTTCTCATTTTTACATATATAAGTAAATAAATTATTCTTCTCCTTCTCTTTCAAATTTTTATTTTCATATTAAAGCATTTTTATATATATCATTGTTTTTAATTTTTGTGCTTCATTTAAAAGTGTTTTCTTCATTTGATTTTAATTTCTTAATCTCGTTTTCGCACTTGAACTAAACATTTTTTTAGAGTATTTCAAACCGTTTTCAGCATATAATAATCTACTTTTTATAATTTTTCCGTACTGTTATTTATCAAACTATATTTAAAGCTGGAAATTTGAAAATACAGTTCTTAAAATTTTTCCCATATATATACGACGGTCACTCTGAAGTTTTTGAGATACGACTAGGTTTTAAAGTTATACTTACAAAATTTTAGGTGTGTTCAAAGTATTCTCCTCCAGCATCAATGCACTTTTGTAGACGAATTTTCCACAGATTAAATGCCTCAAGCCATTCATTTTTCGAATAGATGAAAAAATGCATTTATAGCCACATCAATCTCATCTTCTGAATGAAAACGACGTCCACGTAAGTTCTTTTTTAGATAAAAGAATAACCAAAAGTCCCACATAGCTAGATCAGGTGAATACGGTGGATGTTCATTCACTTTAATTTGTTTTTGTTTAAGAAACACAACTGTTAATCCGGCTGTATGTGAAGATGCATTGAAGCATTAGTCCCCTAACATTCAGTTCTTGTAGAATTTTTGGAAGACATTTAGTGGTATACCAGTTTGCTGTTACTGTCTTCTGTCCTTCCAACTTAATGGCTTTGACCCATTCCGTACTTCTGAAGAAAATGGCATACATCATTTTTTTCAGTGCGCGTTGTTTTTTCACCATTGTCGGCGTGGGATCATCTTCAAAGACCCATACTTTGCTTTCTTGACGTATTGGAAGTCAAAAAACGGTATGTACGTTTCATCACCTGTTACAATTTTAGAAATGATGCGGTGGCCACCATCATTCAGCATATTAAGTGTTTCTTTACTGATTCTGACAAGCTCCACTTTTTGATGCTCAGTTAGATTAAGGAGAACCCAACGGCAAACTATTTTTTTCATATGTAATTCTTCATGAATGATTTTGTGTATGGCTGCGGATCCAAAGTTAAGTTCCTTCTGTATCATTTGATATGCACAGGGATGATCATCCATTAACATTTTTCGTGTGGCAGACACATAATCCGAGATTACTGCCGACGGCAGCCTTCCTGTGTGTTCTTCATCCTGAAGAAAATTGCGACCTCTTCTAAATTGTCTAAACCATCTGAATACAGTAGCACGAGCTGGAGATTCATCACCCAATGCTCATTGCAACCGTTGAACGCATTCTTCTTGATTGAATCCTGCTTTGAAATCGTAGAAAATCATAGCGCGAAAATGTTCTCGCTTCAACTCCATTTTCTCTTCTGTTTAAAATTTATTCCACGCTAAACAACGAAGTAAGTCAGTAAAAAATCGTCTTCTGTGTTAAAATACTTTGTACTTTAAAATTAAACCATTATTTTTATTTTGTAAATTCTCGTTTGCGCGTATCTCAAAAATTTCAGAGTAACCCTCGTATATATAACATATTGCAATTCAAACTGAATGAGAAAAGAGCAATCATAGTTGATTCCTAAAGACGTTACACTACTACTCTGAAGTCAAGGTGGGAAAGTTTATGCGTGATAAGTCAATTTTTCTCTTTTTGATGGCTGTAAGTAAATCTCGTACGAGGCCCTATTTGTTTGGTAGTGGAATTTTATCTCTGTTCGCATGCAGGAAACGAAAAGGCATTTCAGCCATCACTTTTATTTTTATCCTTTTCTAATTTTTGAAAATAATAAGTATTGTGATAATAAATTCAATAATGAAATTTTATACGTTTTGTAAAAAGTATTTTCGCATCCCAGTAATTCATTTTTGAAGTGATTTCGTCATAAAATATATTTTAGAACATCAGCAAAGGAAAATGTTTTATACCACATATTTTGCATTTTTATTATTTGCTGGTATTAAGTTTACTTTTCCATAAAAATATTATAAGTTTAATAACAAAAGTAGCTAAATAAAGGTAATAATTTTCTAAACTTCCACTTGCGTATGCTGTAAATAAAATGTACAAGGCAATAAATAAAAACTCCCGTTGAAGTCTTTTATGAGTGTTTCAGAACGAGACTTTTGGACAGCACTTGATGGATTTCTTCCCCCGTGGAGCAGCGCACCCCATGCTGCCAGTATAGCTGGCACAAGACAACATTTCTTCCCTCTTTCGAGTGAACCATTTTCTTCCGATCAAGTTTCCGTTTGGCAATGGTGAGAGATTCCGGCTTTTTGTGTCCGAAAGTTATAAAATTTGAATGTAGCCAGGACGTAAGTGTTGTGCTCCAGGAAACCACACGTAAGTCCAAGATCTCGTTAGTCCTCACAAGGTCCTGCAATTTCAATCCAAGTTTTCCCTCAACATTTGAAATTCCATATGCAAGCAATAACGGTGTGACGTTATAATATATAAAATACTGTGTTAAATTTTTTTTCTTGTTGATATTTCACACTTCATTGCTGAGGAAGAAGGATGCTTTATAAAAATATTTGATTTACCATGGATATTTAAAAAAATCAAACTGGACTGGTATAGGTCTATTCTAATAATTGAGTAGTTTAATAAAATGGCAATATAAAATGCTAATTAATCTGAATAATTAATAAAAACCCTTGTTTTGTGAAAGAAAATCTGAAGTGACAGATTTTATAAAGCTTTAGGATAGTAAATTTATCAAAAATGACTAGATTGTTGGTAGATATCAGATTTTATTAATAAAAAATAGGATAAATCTTGAGGAAAATTATAATAGAATATGGAGATTTCAAAAATCTTGACTTTGCAAAAGTCGTATTTAAATTTTTTTTTAATAAATCTTTCCGATTGTCCAATCGATTCCATGCGTAATATCCGCCTAACCATTCGATTTCAGTAACATAAAATTCGTAGGAAGTGTGATATATTCCTACAAAGAATAAAAAGAAGGATACAATTTTACAAATGTATTATATGTAATGCAAGTCAAATTTTTAATCTTTAGAATACTAAAAATACATGCAATGACTCACAACACATGCATTTTTTAAATACTAGAATATGTATATATAATGGGTTTAATATCTGTTGGAATTTTAAAAATTCCCAAATTTTCAAAATTGTGGAAAATTTTGAATTTTCTCAAAAATTTAAAAAGTTTTTAACTATTAAAACCACATAATATATTTAAAAAGATATATTTTAATGATTTCTACTTTTGTTTATGGCAATAGAAATTTCTCAAAGCATTTGGACAGCCATTTGTAAAGATTGGAGAGGTTTCAAGTTTTGTTCATTGCAATTGTTACTCGTAATGTTTACGATTTGAATGTGTATTTATTAAATTTTTGGACCGAGAAATCGTTTAGATATGCTGTCTTTCACATATATATTTCTCGAAAAATATTAAACTAATATGCATAAATTCAATCTTTCAAAATATATGTCTTAAAAATATTATTCTACTATTATTTATAAACTTAATATTAAATTAAACGCAGTAGATTAGATTGATAATACTGATTCTAAAATTGCATACGAAATTTTTTTATAACGTCAATTGTTAGTGTATATAGATATTCATTAGATATCTGGAGTTACTTTTTATCAATTTAGATAAAAGTAATAGCCTGGATGTACATCTATAGTTTGAAACATTGGCACAGGTGCCGTATAATCCACGATTCCGCAAACTCTGAATTTTTTGGCAATGAAGAAATGTTATCAAGATGACGTTTCGTGACGTAAATACTAGGGTTACCAAAATAGAATTTTCTGCATATATTTCTTATAGGTTTCCATATGTATGACGTAACACCTGTGCCGAAACACATTCATTAAATAAAACCACAATAGTTAAAAAGTAATTTTTAACTATTGTAGTTTTATTTTCAGTGGTTAAATCAGATGTTTTAATATCTGTTTATCGAATCAAATTTTGTACGTATTGTATACAAAAAGACAAATAAATTATCAAAATTTCTTCAGGATAAAAATCCTATTCTTCTATGATGCTTGCTGGGTTTACGATTTTGTTAAGCTTTCATTTTATTTTCTGTATTAAACCTAAACATGAATTTTTTATTAATTTATGGAACGTCTCTTTATTTAAATTATTGAAATTCCAAACATTTCATCAAGAAATAATTGATTTTAAAATGGAACACTTTTTGAAATAAACTGGTATATGAGCAATTTCCAAGCTCTTAAGTACTTCATCTTTTCCCATGTGACTTCATGTTAGCTCCAGTATTCCATATCTAATTATAAGTGCGTTAGGAATATTATCTGTCTAGTAAATGTCAAACTTATATTGTTAAAAAAACTTAGTATACTTTCAAATGCGCATAAACAAAATGTTTTAAATCTTTTTTTGTAACCATCAATTTATGATCAATTATAAAAAGCATATCAATTAAATGTTTCATTTTGAAGCAGTGGTTGTACTATTTGAAGTGTCTGTGATTAATTGAAACCAGAAATGATGCTGATTAAACTTCCTGTGAAATTGCTTTTATAATCAATTTAAACATGAATTTTGCTCCAAATTAGGCTTATTGCTCAACAGACAATTTTGCTTAGGAGGAGGTAATCAGATTCATTCCACTCTAGATAATTTTCTAGAATGGAAACGTCAATTTTCTTATTTTTTTTTTTTATAAAATATTCCTCAAAAGTAGGAGAAAAATGAGATTGGATTCTTTTTTCCACATTCGCTGAATAATTTAAAGAAAAAATTTACAATTCTTTTTCTGATATTTAAAGAAGTATTGTTTCCGACTATCGCACCATGTATGTTTAGGTTTTATTACAGTTGCCACAATAAAAGATACATAGGAATGCGAATGTAAGAAATTTTAACTTCCAATTTTCAATAACTTCAGTGATAATTACTGCTGTTTTTACAAACTAGAGTTTTTCTCCAAAAGCAATATGCACATTTTCCACTGGTTGATAATGATTTAATATAAATTCAACTTATTTTCTGTAAAAAAAGATTAATACACACAATCAATCAATAATATATATTTTAATGTACAAATAAGAACATTTTTCTTTTTACACGAATACTGTTTAAAAACAGTAGCACTTTTCAAGAAATATTACATAAAAACTGGAATGACAAGATTTTAATTACAACAATTTCAACAACATAAAAGCGAAATATTTTTGCTTGGCCATATTTACAACAGCTATCCATTTTTTGAAATAATTTTTGATAAATCTATTTAAAATATCAACAGAAGTTGATTTGCCAAATATAAACAAAGAAAAACTTATGCGATATAACAGAAATATCGAATAGAAATTATATTTATGAGCAAGCATTTTAAATGACACCGTTTTAATACAAATGATAATGAGCCTGTGTTTCAGAGACAGTAATTAGTATTGTGGATTCCTTCCCCAGCTACCTCTGCCCCTGAAAGGAAATCTCTTATTCGGAGGTGGACCATATGGACGAGGACCGAAAGAATTACTCCTTTTGTTGTAAAATTGATTATCTGGTCGGTTTCGATTAGGCCAATTTTGTCTGGGTTGAAATTGCTGAGGAGCAAAATTCCTGTTATTAAAAAACCTGCCACCAGATGGATTTTGGTGTAAAGGTGGAGGATCAGGAAAGGAATTCCTTCTGTTATCATCTGCCCAATTATTATTATTATTAAACCACCTATTATTCATATCCTCCCTGTGAGATTGAACAGTTTCTATTCGTGATAGAGGCGTGTCGCTTGAAGGTGCAACTGGATTCATATATGTGTTCTGTCCATTTGGTGGTGGCATCATAGGTGGAGGTGGGGGTGGAGGTGCACTAGTATAAAAAGGTGCTATTTGTTGTCCATGCTGTTTTCCAATGAAATATTCCTCATTTGGAGAATTTGCCAGTACATCAGGAGGTAATAATTGAGGTTCAGCAGCTTTTGTGATGCAACCTGAAGCAGGCATCCAGGGAGGTGCCTCATCAGCGAAGTTCTCTTTATCACTTTTATAGACATCATCTGAGTATGATTCAGTTTTTGGAAGACGTTCTTCAGTGGAGTCATCAGTGACCAGAGTAATTAAAGTACTTAAGCGCCTCCCTGTAATAGATCTGGGCACTTCCATTGGCTCAGTTGTGGAGTCAACAGGCACTGGAGGCTCATGCTCTGGAGATGGCACATCTAAATCGTTTTCCTCCATAGGATTTTCAATGTCCATATCTGTATCAAAGAGTTCCATTTCTGGATTGTACTCATCTGTGGGATAAGTCTTTGGTGTAAATCCAAAGCTTTCCCCAAGTGGTGTTGAAGGCACAAGAGAAGGGATAAAAGATCTGTGTTCATTTTTATCTGCAGGACGAGTTGAGTATGTTGGTATGCTGTCAAAAGATGCAGTGTGATATGAATTAACAGTTGTTGTTACATTGCCAGGTATGGTTCTGACAGTGGTGGATAGTGCTGACTGAGATGTAGTGCTGAAAAATGTGGATGGTGAGGATGATATTTGTGATGATTTTGAAACAGATGGAATGATGCTTTTTATAAATGTTGACATTCCTGACTGCGGTTGAAAAAGGTCAGAAGATGGGAATGAAGAGAATTTTTTCTGACTGTCTTCTTTGTCTGCAGCAGCTGATTGAATTAAATTAGTGAGACCTTTCAATATATCTTTGGGACTGTGAGTTTTGTTACTTGAGGCTAACTTTGAAAAAAATGCATGACTTGAATGAGTGTCCTCATCCTGAAGAGGAGTATTCTGCCCACTATAATCATCTTTGATAGGAGTTAATATTCCTGGAATAGAAGGAACTTCAGGTACTTTTTCTTTTTTGTTGTTAGCAACTGCATCAGTTGGTTCGCGCAAAGGTGTATTATTTCCAGATGAGGAATTATTGCCAAATAAAGTGTTTTGAATTGAAGGAGGAAGAGAAGGCATGTTCTGCATTAAATTTGATAGTCGACTTTCAAGACTACTACTTTCAATTTTCTTTGGTTCAACTTTCTCAGTAAGTATTTTCAAGGGTTCTTTTTTAGAGAATGCATCCAACCAGGAGGTCATGCCCTTTTCTTCTATATAAAATAAAAATGAATTCATTATTAACAAAATTTTTTTAATGTTGGTACTTCATAAAAATTAATTGAATTTTTAAAATGTTCATAAAATATCTATATAATGTTACTATAAGATCTAAAAAAAGGTGATCTCATTATCAGAATTATATAATTCCATTGAAAAAATCAGCAGCTTAAACTACGTTCATCAGTTAGTAACAAATAATGAATTGATAAAAAATGAACTAATGAATTTTAAGCTAGGCATACTTAATTTGCTGTTTAAAGATAAAACTTTCCACATTAAGGGTAACTTGATAAAACTTACAGTATTAAGTAAATTTTGAAACTCTATAAATATCACATATTTGAGATAAACCTAAAAATTTCTTAAATTAAATGAAAAAACTTTAAACTAATAGGTTGTCTTAAGGACAAGAGATTAATAAAAATATGTGCACTTCAGTATCATTACATTGTTCAAAAATAATTTTTTTAAACAAAGTGAAAGACTATTTTTATAGCAAACAAACCTTACTGAATTAAATATCACCCATTATGGCATCTTTCTATGAGCAGTATGATTCCATGCTCATAAAATGATTTTTCTGGGGGGGGAAGAAACCTAGGTTGATTTTTAACTTCCTCATTTGAAGTAATGGTTTTACAGATTAAAAAATTTTGTAGATCAGGAAAAATAAAAATCTGAAAATACCAGATTTAGAGAATATAGTGGGTGTGGTAGTGTATACTATCTCATTTAAGTTGCAGAAGCTATTGGTGTGCTCCCTCTTTTTAAATCCGGTGCAAAACATAGAAGTTATGCAGCTTGTTAAACACTATAAAAAACTTGCATTAACAGTAAATTTATAAATACAAGATACTTTTTTTAAAAAATTATATTGCATTGAAATACAGCAAAAATTTAAGCTATCATTAATAAGAAAAATTCTAATGTAAACAATACCAAAATAAATTAATGACAGTTCTTAAAAAAATACAAATATATAATTAAATAATTTCATTTTTATCATTTTCTAGTATATTTAAAATCATTTAAACAAATCCAAATTTTGAAATTTGAATTTCTAATTATATTTATTGCCTAGAAATATTAACACCAGCAGATTTAATTGCATTATTTGTTATTTATAAGTATTAAAAATTAAGGGCTACATTCATTATTTTGTATAATTTGTAATATTTACTATTTTAAGAATAATGGCTTAAAAAATTATAAGAAAGAGGTCACGCAAAGTTAAGCTGAGATTTTAATTACTACATGCAGCAAGTTCTCAAACTCTTGACGTATCTTCATATAAGATAAAAAAAAGTAAATAAAAGCATAACCCAATGATAAACTAAATGAAATACAAAAATTAAATCATAAATGTTGATTATATACTTTAAGTACGTGAAAGTACTTTTAACTTATTACATTATTTAGAAGCTGGCGTACATAAGAATTTTAATAGGTTAGAAACACTGCATCTTAATTTTTACCTAGCATAAAATATTGAGTATAGGTTAAAAATAGATATTAAATTTAATGAAAAAATGAAATTTTTAATTTTTACTTTTGCTAGCAAAAATAATTAAAGCAAACTGTATATCATGTGAAGGTTTTGAAAAATTCTTCTCTTTTCAAATTAAGAAGCAATTCTGATACCTGAAGTCGGATATAAATAATCCAAATAAGTTTTGTGGTCACATACAACTTCTTACATCTTTCATAATGATATTTTACCTGATTTCTATGCATTTCTTATCCATTTTGCAAACCAAATTAGAATATATTTTTAAAAGTGAACATAAAATACAATGTAAATATATAACTTAAACATATAAATGTTATTACTAGAAATTATGACAGTAATAAGGAAGTATATTTATATCATTTAGCATTATATAAAAAAACAATGTTTCAAATTATAAAAAATATTTTAATGATATAATTATTAAAATGCAATAAACATTAATGATAATGTAACTTTCATATAAGAGATTAACAAATTCTTTATTATTAATATGCCTACTTATAATATGGAAAAATTATTAATTATGGCATTTCTTTACAAACATGCATACTTTTGAACATCCAATATAAAAAGGATTGTAGTTTTTGAATTAACTCAATGCCAACTTTATTCAAGTTCTGCAATTTTTGACTAATATTGTGTGGATGTAAACTTTTTAAGTTATCAGCAGTAAGACTTTGTTTTTCAACAAAACATCTTTCTAAACTCTCACCAAAAAAGTTAATAAGCAATGAAGTAAAATTTATTTACATGAAATACAAATAAATGAAAATATTTCTAAACAAAAACTGCATAATTTAAAACAAACATTGTGATTTTTTTATTAATCTACATAATCAATAGAGTAATAAAGCAATTACTAGAATAAAAATTTTTAATATAAAAAAAAAATAAAACCTCATGCACAGAAATGGCAATCTCATGCTATATAACAATATTCAACTTTCTAAAACATTTTTAAAGGAAAACTAATACCCCATCTATGCATGCAAAGTTTGGCAATACTACTAAGTATGGCAAAAACTTTACCATGAGTAAAAAAATTTGAAAGAGTAGGAATGGGATTTCCAATACTCTTAACATCAGGCTTTTCAGTCTTCATATCTTCTGAATCAGGCAAGTTTAAGCCTTCTGGTGAACCTTCTGGCGACGGAGCACTTTCCAATTGCTCCAATTCTTTCTCTTGAGCTTGATTGTGAAAAAAGCAATCAATTCAAGAAATCGATATTTAAGTTAAGGTACCCATTCATTTACAGGCAGTTGGAAGGTATTATAAAAATTGATCAATTCTGCATGAGTAAATACAACTTGATGGAATTTATACAAATATGATAGGTGAAGGGAAAGTAGGTATGTGTTAACATAAAAATCAGTGCAATTTTTTCACTTGGTATTTATAAAGAAAGACACTTTTCTTTATTATGAAATTATCCAGTGTTGTCTAAAGGTTACTCTTCCTTAATAATTAATCAAAAAGGTAATCTCAATTGTTAATGTGTTTAAATTAATATAAAAAGTGATAGAAGTTTCTGATACACATTTCTGCAAAAATTAAAAACGTTAATTTTTACACAGGGCTCTTCAATTTATTACATTTAATAAGTTTCCTCACAAGCTATCATAAGCAACCAAAAAATACATTACAGAGATCAAAACTGATTGAACTAGTTATTTATTATGTGATGCACTGTAATTCAGTAATTTTAGTCTCATATGAATTTGAGAAAGAATGAATTATATCCAAAATAATTTCAGGCATAAGTATAATACAACTTTATTGACAATTATATTGCAGTACACAAAAAAAATTAGATGAAAAATAACTGTTTTCTAAATTTTAATATAGTACTTAAGAAGTATACTTTTTAAATGATAAACATTCCAAAAATTTGAATATTTAACCCTTTAATCATTTGAGGTTCTATGAAGAAGTTTGTTTATAATTTGCTTGCAATGACAACATAGTTTGTGCATTCACTACAAAGCTAGTTCTTTCACCTAAGTGCTCATCAAGAGTACAAAGGGACATATATCAGCTTTTTTCCTAATCACATTAGTTAGTGTCATATTGATGATTGATTTAGAATGGGGCATTGGCCTATGTGTTTATATTACATTACATTATCAAATCCACTGGCCTATGAGTTTGTAATTTATTTAATGCATATTCAGTTCAGAAAAATTTTGTCTTTGTTGCAATTTTTTTATCCCACTCAATACGAAATTATTTTTTAAACACTTTCAGCATTTTTCCTTAAAAATTTTAATCACATGGGATATACTTTTGAATTACAGATATAATTCCTCTTCATAGTCTGAATCAGATATGATTCTCAAAAACTGGCAACATTTCTTCATTTGAGACTAGTAAGCAGAACTTAATTTTTGAGGATAAGTGTAAACAAACAAAAAAAAAAACATTCATACGTATAAACAAACAAAAACGGCAAAGTTTTAAATATTTGCATAAAACTATTTGAATGGGATTAATTAAAATTCACTTTTGTATCTTTTTTTTTTGATTGGAAATTTAGAAAATTTAACTGGAAAGCATTTAATTTGAATAGAATCATATCCATTGTATTACAGTTATACATGTTATGAATTTAAGATTCATAAATTTTTCAGAAAGCTTGTACTGATTCACAAAGTCTATTAGTTTCTAATTTATAATCTAAATTGATACTTTTGTAAACTGAGTATTATCAATAAGACTTATCAATCCTTTTGCTAATTTTTGATATTATGCTTGTAATTTCAACTTCAGAATATGTGCATCAAATTTATTACTTACTCTAGAATTTAGTAATTAGTTGCTCTTTCTTATATTTTTCAATACTTAGTATGACTGCTACAATTTATGATTTTATATTTATATACATTATAAATAAGCACCGTGTTTTAATTTTCCCCAACAGTATTTAAAATAAAATTTTAATAAATAAACTTTGATATTAAGCTAAAAATTTAAGTTTTCAATAAGATATTTCCAATAAGAGAAATTATTTTAAAGCGATAAAACAACAATTTAAGACAATTTTAATGATGTAGAAATTAAACAAAATTCTTTTTCTTCTAAATACCCACTACTTTACTGTTAAAAAACATGATTAACTAAATCAAAATTAGCTAGATATTACTATTTAATAAAGATTAAATTATATGTTTAAGAAAACATTCTTTTAAAATTCTTTCATTAAACTTAGCACTTTCAATCATTTGTATTACAAAACGCTAATTCTTTAAAGGGAGAAAAATCACAAAAAATTTGAATGTGTAAATAAATGAAGACACTAAAATATTCCCAGTAAATATTTCATTATTAGAATATTTTTGTTAGCAATAAAGCACTAAGATATTTTTATTTCCAAATTTTTTCTTCACTCTTTTTTACCTGGGAGACACATATTTCAATATTTGTTCAAAACATCTAAAGCAACATTTAAATCAAAAAATATATATATTCCTTTTTAAATGAAACTCTGAGTAGAATTAGAAATAACAATCATATTATAAACAATAGAAAACATCTATAGATTAAATATTCTGAACAAAAACTACAACTGTACTCTACAAGGGGATAACCTTTAACAATTTCCTGGTTAATTAAATTAGCTTTTTTTAAATTATAAAAAATTGAATGCACATTTTAGAAGACTTTTCATTTACATGTACTGAGTCAAAATTAAATAATTTTTTATTCTGTTTTTATAATTTTAAAATTCATTTCATAATATTAAAGATATTTAGCCGATTTTATAAAATGCCAGCAACTAACAATTAAAAAACCATGAAACTTATTAACTGATTAATATAACTATCTGAAATCACAATTTTATTTACTTAGGAAGTTAAAAGAAAAGTATATTTTTCTGTTTTCATAATAAAAATTGTAAAAATAATAGAATTCAAACAATGATAACCATTTTAAAATTCAACTAAGTAGCACTTTTTTTATTCTTAAAATGATTGAAAGAAAATTATTAATTGAAGAATATTCAAAAATATCGAACTGAAACACTGTCTGCTGTCTAACTTTTTGAATCAGTTGCATGTTTCAACTTAAATCTATGTTTCAATTATTTAATATTAACAAATTGGATTGGAGTTGAATTAAAAGCATTGCATTGAAGCCAGTTGCCCCCTCCAAGGGGTTCGGGATAGCCAGTTAAGGAGTTAACAAGCTAACTTTGGATGGATGGGGGCACACACACATATATATAAACTTTCTATTTAAGAGAAAATATATCAGAGTGTTAAGCAGTCTTCAAAAAGTACTCAAATTATCTGCTGTTTTTAAAATAAAATGATTTAGTTTGGTTCTTTACCTATCTGAGTTATTTTGAAAAAAGTTCAGATATTCTTTAAAGTTTTATACACTTTAAAAAGACACTTTATTAAACATATTTTAAGGAAAAATCATACAAAAATTAAATGTTACAGTGATTTGCAGAATTGCATTTATTGATTTTTAGCTATTAATGGTATAAAACATTTCTTTAAAACAAATCGTTAATTGTATGTTATACTGCTATAATTAAATGTTTACGAAACAACTATTGGGCACTATTTGCACTGGACAATTTGTATAATATACAAATTTAGCATAATTATTTGCCTTTTAAAACTCTTTCAGCTCCTTTTATGGAAAACATGTTGCTCTTCCAGAAAATCTTACAGGAATAATTGAAATAATATTTTAATATTTAATGCAACACAATTTTATTATTTTAGAAAAACTACTTTGTATACAATTTCCAGTACTTATACTTTTATTCTCTGTAATTATTTGAATCAATATGAAATCACTGTAACAGTGCACATCATTCAAAAACTTATATTTCCCTATCAAATCTGATTGAAATGCTAAACAATTCAAGAAATTCTCATATAAAAATTTTTCTTCTTTAAAAAAATTTTTAAAATACAAAGCAATTGGTTAAATAAAGTTTGAAATTTAGCTGAAGATAAATTTTACTTGCAAAGGCAATTAAAAGAAATTACTCATTCAGGACTTAATTAATTCCTTTTAATATAAGGAAATTTTGAGCAAGATCGTAAGCAACATACAGTGGAATTGCTTGTAATTATGATTTCTAAGATTTGCACGTTGTTGGACATGAAAGCTATATTTTATTGCTATAATTAACACAATTTCAGAATTAACAAAGTGATTAAAATTTACTTTTCAACTGAGTATCCTGTTTTAACAGGAATACTACAAAAATGTCAATTATTTTGCAATTCCTAACTCTCATACTAATTTTAAACACTAAATGCAACACATTCATGCAAAATTATGAACTAAGAAGGGTACTTTCCAAGACCCCAATATAATTGTACTCTCACTAGTCTCTTCTCAAAAATGAAGAAAAAATTAAGTAAAAAAATAAAATTTTAATAAATTAAAAAATATTAAAAAATTCTCCTAAAGTCATTTTTTTCACTCAAAAATGATTCTTTCTGAAGTTAATTTATCAATGATTATGCCTACTGTTGAATTACAAAACATAAAAAATGTTTCATCAAGGAAATATCAAATATTTTCTGTAACTATACAAGTTTCAATTTTTTGGCAGTTTTACTGGAAAAGGGATTACAATATCAAAAGGAAAAATCAAAATATCAATAAATCTTTTATCCTTCCGACTTCTGATTTGAACAGGTACCCCATAACATTAAAAATTACACTTTATGTGTGCTATATTTAACAGTGATCAAAATGTAATAATAAGAAAATATTTATAATCTTATGAAAAGCTATCAATATCTCAGCAATAATAGTTGATACTGCATTAGGAAAATAGCTTAGTACAGGAAAAAATACAATTTTATGAAATATAACTGCCTCATTTATGAAGAAGATAACTCAGTCAATAGAACAACATAAAAGCAATATTTTGAAATACTTATGAAACCATATTATTTTTATTGATGATTGTCAGATCTTTGACAGAAATTCTAAGAATCTGTCAGAAAAACCTTCATATTGTTATCAAAAAATTATTTCTGAAGTTAAAATGGAGTAAGTAATGCTAACAATAATTTTTTCGAATAAAATTCACTGTATTCAAAATACAGACATTGAAACTTTTCTTAAAAAAGTACCAAAGTAATTTTAGCTTAACCCTTTGCAGTTCAGTGTTCCAGGTGATGGAACACCAAAATTTAATTTGTAATCAAATCATTGCATTTAGTGATAAATGGATGAAATTTGGCTTAAAATGTTCTTTAAACTGTCTTTTTTTGATAATAAATGGTAGCATTATATAAGGCGATAGATATTTTTCAACTATAGCAGATTATTTAGATCTCTTTATTTTGAAGGAATATTTCCTAACTTTTTTTCTCATACAAAAATAATTGTTTGAAAATAAATCTCTGTGTTATTTTGTTGCTTATACATTGAACTATCTATTCTATGTTACTTTAAATTTTTTATTCACATAGTACACACAGAATTGTCTGATAAAACAAGGTGTTCCATCTCCTAAAACACTGCACAGCAACAGCACTTTTCCTTCAGGCAATTAGCTTGGAACTCAATGACGAGGGTAACATCTGTATTTATTTTTAACTGTTTTTCTCTCTTTAGGAGTAGAATGAACTAATGTTAAAGAATTGACAAGGAAGCATTACTTGTGTGGGTAATATTTCTACACCCTTTTCGGCCTCTTGAATTGGGAAGCTCCAGTGTGGGGTATAGGATTATATCGGTTAATTCGAATCATCTCTAGTTAGAGAAGCATTATTTTTATGCTTTTGATTTTCTTTTTGCTGCTATTCATTTTATAATATTGTATACATATATTTTTGAATTTATATATTTTTAGTTTTTTTTGTCAATATAATTTTAATTTTTTGATAATTTTTTTAAATTTGTTAATTGCAAATAAATGGCACGTAGAGGTATTAGTCCATCTGAAGCAATAAAAATGCTTCAAAAATTGCCCTCTGTTAGTGAATCAGAAGATGTGGATGGTTATACAGAGAAATATGTTCCTAAACCACTCGATCAGTCTCAGTCTGATAATGTGTCGTATGCCAGAGAAAATGATGACGATTATCTATCTCAACCAGGCTCCTCCATGTGGCCTCAAAACTTTAGATGGATAACTAAAAAGATTGTACAGAAATATTTGGGTGGGCGTAGAAAAGCAGACCTCCTTGTGGTGCACCCCGGACCATGCTAAATCTGCAACACAGGTGTAACGTACATTGTTTCTTCATTCATATGCAAAAACATTTATGCGTATACATGCTTCACTGCAATGCTTGCTTTTTACGACCCCTGTGGTGCATTGTTCCATGTGACTGAACACCCATAAAATCGAAATGGTATTGCAATCTTTACAAAAGTTTCGCTGTTTACTCTTTAAGGCCTAAATAGACAACCTACAAACGTAACAAAAAAAAAAAAAAAAAAAGACAACCAATTCACCTGTTAATATTTCAACTTTAAAGGGTAGTGCATCTGAAAGGGTTAAGACAATTTTCAATAACATGCTTAATTGATTGATTTGAAACCATTATTAAAAGAACACAGTGCAAAATAGTATCAAATGTAAAAATATTTATTCACCATGATGGGCCATTATCAAAGAAACAAACTCCATCTCTTAAGGCACTAACATTACATTACTTAAATTGAAAATTAGATTTTTAAATAAAAATTAGATCATATCATTTAAATATGTAGATATAAATACGGATGTAGCAATATTAATTCACAAAAATGGATCATCAAAATTGGACACAGAAGTCAACTCTCACAAGGCCCTGAGAAACTTAACACATCTAAAATTAAAAATAACTATAAAAATGTTGAATATTATCTAAATTAATTTCTACTTTGTATTCAACACTTTAATGGCAAATAGTCCATTAATGGCAATTGTTAACATTAAAATCAATATAGATGCTAAAAACCATAAGAAAAAAGAAACAATCTGCATATTTAAAGCTAGATAAAAATATTATTAGAAAGTCATTATGTTAGAAACAAAAGCAAATATATTTATAATGATAAATACATGCTTTGATTATGAACATCTTCACTGGCTTGAATTATGAAATTTCAACCAATATATAAAATAATAAATGGAACGATTTGTTTTGCAAACTATCATACTATTACTAGTATATATCCAATGTTAAAAATTATAAAATTGGTGAAAAGTTACACTTCATATGCCACAAAATTATTAATGTTACAAGTTAAAACAAAATTCATAACACAAAACTAGGGTTAAATCTTTTTAGTTTCTGAAGTATTAATATAGTTTAGCATTATTAGAAAAAAAGGCAATTTAATTTTAAATTTGTTGCCAAGTATTCAAAACTATATACTTACGATTATCAGAAGGTAGTTTTAATTCTAATTCTTGATCTGATGTAGTAGGAGAAGGAGCATCGAGTGACGGAGAGGGTATTGGACTAGGTAATGTTGCACTCAATTCTTCCAACTTTTTCTGTAGTTTTTCTATTCTACCACCAAAGTTCTTATATGCCTAAAAAGTAAGAAAAAATTAAATATAAATTAAATATTTTACAGATAAAAATAATTTATTATAAAACAATCACTTTATCCAACTAGTAAACATAAGAAAATTCATTTTTAGACAATAACTAAAATTCACGGGTTAATATATTTGATTCTTTTGATATTCATTTGAGAACTGATTTAAAAATTAAAGTTTTAAGCTAAACAAGTTCAAACAAAATGAAGTTTACTATTTAGCAGCTTCTACATTACAAAGCACTTAAAATGTAAAATGATGGAAACAAATTTTGATTTCAATGCTTTTGGCTCTTAACTAAAAAGTCCCAACAATGTTGATAAAAAAATAAATGTGAAAGTATTTGAGAAATCAAAGAAATTAAACAAGCTAGTAATAAATTAATTGATATGTTTCATTAAAATGCAAAATCAAAAATTTCTAAATACTTTACTTTGAAATGTGCAGATAAACTATTTCCAGATTTTAAAGTTCAAAAATTTATTGATTCAACTAATTTATTAATTGTTTGATAGCATTACCTTCATTTATTGGATATTGGAAAGTAAATTACATTATGTTAATTTATGCTTACAGGTTTGCTATTTTATCAGCAGAATCTTGTTTTCACTTTAATGATGGCCTAGTAAAAGAAATGCAGATTATTTAGGTAATCTGCAGTTTATATGGTAATTTGAGATATTAAAAATTGTTTTGAGACTTCAATGAATCATAGTTAATTTGCTAGTTAACTGATTTCTGCAGTTTAGTAATAATAGTCACATCTAACCTTATAAACAAAAATATTATGGCAGATATACCATTTGTACTATAAGGACATTTTAAACATCATTAGAAAAAGTAAACTCAAATTTTGTTTTCTTGCAAATGTCTTTGTTGTCGACTTTTATTGTAGAAAATAAAGAATTACAAGGAAGAAATAAAACCACCTAACTAAAACTTTAAATTTCAGCAATTTTACTCATGATTTAACAGAAAATAAGAACTAAAACATTTTTGAATGTAGAAATGATAATAAAATATTAAAAAGTTTAAATTTAGATTTTTATGACTATTTGTGATATTTCACAATCCTAAGGGTAAATGAAGCAACAAGCTAAAACCAACTGCTATTATGAGCATACACATAAAAATGAATCTTAAAATGAAATTGAAAAACCTTACTTGATGAATAAATATTCAGTAAAAATTTTTCAGTATTCATAAGCAAATAAAATACTTTTTTACAAGAATTTACTAAGTATAGAAAATTAAAAGATTATCTCATTTTCAGATTTAAATACTCAGAAGTATATGTTAATTAGGGTAAATATTTTAAAAAATAAATGATGATCCAAGTTTTTTAAATAATTCTCAACCTTTTCATTGATCACTAAATTAGTGAAAATGGCCTAATTACTAATAAGAAACATTTTAGAAAGATATTGAATTAAATACATATATGAAGACTTTTTAAAAAATGAATAAACAGGATAGTTACATTTGCAACAATTCTTGCTTCACCTCTTTGTGAATCATAATATATTTCACTCTGTTCTAGCAGCAAGATTAATTCTACTCGCTCAGCCATTTCTCTTTCCATTACCTTGATTAGTTCTTCTAATCGTGCAGCACTATCATCAAAATCACGTTTGAATTGCTGACCATGAATACGATCTGAGAATAAAATACATTTTGCAATTATATATTAACAAACATTTCTCAGACAGAATAATTACATAATTATGGAAAGTAAAAAAATTCTCCAAAAATTTTTCTATCACTTTGTTAGATCACATCAATTAAGATATCACTGCTTAAACAAAATATGTTCATTACATTTTTGCTTTATATGATAACAAAAAGAAACATTAATGCGTTACTAAAAAACAACTTTTTTTTTATACAGGAACAGTGAAAACAACTGCACAATTTTACAAAAAGTTAAATATATTAAAATTTTTTGTCCTATTTTCAATATTTTAAAATAAAGTTACATTATAAAATATTTTTAAAACACGTTAGATGGTGTTATATTTTAAATGTACACACTTTCTAAAATGTTTGATTGTCTAGAAATCATTCAAACATTTACTAATTTTATGTTTTAAAAATAATAAGCAACCTATAAATAAATATAAAAAGTTTACTTATATTTTATTAGAACAGTAAAAACCCTTTGTGCAACAGAATAAATTTTGGCTAGCAACTACTGTTAAGTGTAGTTGATAAAATGTGCCATACGGGCTTAATGCGCCAGAATGATCATGACAGTATGACATAAATTTCAATTTATGACCAAACGTGATCGTGTATATGCACAAAATGTTTTCTGCGCACGTAACCCATGAAGTATTTCATTATTAATTTGTTTTTATTTCATTATAAAGTCTAAGCATTTGAAGTGAATGATTTAATGTTTATGTTTTCAAAAATATTTTTAATTTGTATTTTCAAATATTAGTTTGCAGTGAATTTTAAGTTATTTAAGTAAATTTTATCTTAAAAGTTTATAAAATAAATTAATTTTCATATTGTTTTCTTCATTTATAATTATAATTTTCTTTGCAGAATACATATGGCCATGTAATTATTACAAGAACATTGTGGCATACTGGTGCTAATGATTCTGCAAGCAATGATTAGGCAAGTTATTTTATATATTTAATTAAAATTGCTGTTTCATATAATAATAATATACACATATAATAATTCATATATTAATATTTAGATATACTTAGTATGGAGTAATGCTAATTAATTTAAACATCTAGTTTTTGTAAGAATGTTTGTTTACATTTTAGATTAATTTTTATAACCCATAATAAATTGGGTCTAAATTGCATAACTGATTTTTTAAAGGTGGGTACCACTGACCTGGTTAATTACAATTAAAATTTTCATAAAAATGTACTATAAGTTTAGCTTTATTGCCCAGTTGACTGACCGACTATTATGCTACATCTACAACCAAGCATATGTTGAAATAATACAGACAGGATTTTGAAAACAAAATTCAATTTATTTAATAAAAATAACTGGAACTAGTAGTATTCCCTCCCCACATTGGTAACTATTGCGACTTCTTCCATTGCCCAGTTAAGTGAATGTTTTTTAACGCAGGAATTTTCCCAAAGTTTCAAAAATACACATTTTAGAAAATTTTAAATCACATAATAGTATTGAAAATCTAACAAAGTATTACTAGAAAATGAATAAAAACTTTTTTGTTGGATTTACCTTCTCTGCAAAGCAACTGGTAAAATATATAAGTAAATAATAATGGACTTACTTGATATGACTTCAAGATCACATGAAGTAATATAAATTAACAAAAATAAATTGGAAAAAAGTTTAGAATGTTGCAAATATAAAATAAAAATATAATAATAAATTACAAAAAGATATGAATAATAAATAAAAAAAGAACAGTTTACAATGTTAGCATGCTGACGACAGCGAAACACAACAGCAAACAGCAGCCAAATGGCTTCAAATTAAAACTTAGAACAAATATTTCAAATTAAAATGTAGAAAAAAAGTTCGAATTGAAAGTAAAATGAAACTTTCAAATGCAGTTGCCACTGAAAAGAAACACACACACACACACACACATATATATATATATATATAAAATAAAAATGATGTAAAAAATGAGAAAAAACAAATCTGGCACTAAAAAAAATGTGGAAAGTAACAAAAACTCAAATTGGCAACTCTATAATCAAAACAAAGGGCGCTAGATTTGGCGAGAAATCACTTGGGGGGGGGGGATTACTTACTTACACCAAATAACTAGTTAAAAAAATTAGACAAAATTATAATTTAGTTAAATCAAGACTGATATATGTAATAGCTGTTCAATAGTAACATACAATTTCAAAATATGATATTCATTAAAGGAAATAAAACAGGCAATATAAAACTAAAACTCCAAAAGCTTAAAATAATTTCAATGCAATCTATATTAAATAAAATATTTGCTGCAAATTAAAAAATTTCTGTATCCATAATTGCTAATGAGAAGTAAGAATTGATGGCAGACTGGTGGAGGATGCAATATTTGGTGAGCAAATTTAATCGAACTTTTTTCTCAGCAATATTAAACACACATTTGTATGCCTGTATTAATACTTGACAAACTTACAATTGGTGAGGAATAAGCCAACAATTTTATTTTACATATACAATACTCATTTGCATGAGTTTAAAATGAAACACTAAGATGTTACCATCCTTAATTCTGAAATACTCAATTTCTGTGTTCTTCATTAAGCAAAAATGTGCCGATGCACCAAGTGGATAATTAGTTTGATGACGTAATAAGTCACCCTTTCGAAACTGCATATGATAAGGCAATTAGCACCCACGCATTTGCAAAATTCAGATTTACTGATATCGAATGAATAGAATGATAGCCAATACAAGAATTATTAAACTATGGAATTAGCTTTTGACCATCACTCTCTATGGTAGATTGTGCTATACTGAAGTTTTTTAAAATAGGTGCCACTGCTTAAAAAAGTTTTGAAAATAAATTTTTATTAACTTTAAAATAAATTTTACTTAAGAAATTTAAAAGATTCTCTTGCAAACTAATATTTAAAACTAAACTTTCTAAATAATTATAAAGCATGAACATTAAATCATTCATTTCAAATACTAACATTGTATAATGAAATAAAAACAAATTACTAATAAATACTTGAACGGCTACAAGTACACACAAAAATAAATTGCACATGTACATGACCACATAACAGGGGTGTTTGTGGGACCCCAAAAAATACCCGGAAACTTTTACGGACTTACTACCAACATTTTGGAGTTTCGAGAAGGGGAGGGGGATAAATGAAAAATTACAATTATGAAGTAATTATTGCGTTTTCTGCTTTCAAAGCAAACAAAATTACCCAGACCAAAATAAATAATTCATTATTATTCCTACTTCCTTTTGAATGACGATCCACGGAATTTCCGGGTATCGAAGTTCAAAATCACCGGAATTCCGGGGTTTTCCCGGAGCACAAACACCCCTGACATTATTTCATAGAAATGTATCCCGATGCAATAAGCATGTTTGGCACATTTTATCCCCTACACTAAACGATAATCTTCAGCTGCAAAAGGTTTTACACTAAACATAGCCAGACAGCTTTTGTTACTATAGCAACTGCTACAAACCAGATTACTAGGCAGGAGTTATTCTGGTTATAGACAGAACAAATTAATTTTTACAAACATACATTTATTGGTGTATGCATGTTAAAAATACCTAATAATGGCCTTGGACCAGAGGCTGTCAATTACAGAGTGTGAAAATAAACATTTAATTAAATCAAGCAAAGTAAAAAAATATTTAATTAATATACGATTCATTTCCTCAGTGAATATAATTAAGATTACACTGGAAATTCAATTATTAGAATAATTTAAAATATTTCTGCACTGAGAAATTTTATATATACAAATATTAACTATGAAAATTACTAAATGTATATTTACCTTTAAATTGTTGAACAATTTCAGCATCAGTAGCTTTTAATTTACTCAGATTGATTGACGACACTCTTTTGTTTATATCAACTTCCAGCTTCGAAACACTACGTATTTTTTCGACAACAGTTTCAGGCTTTAAAGAGAGAATATTTCATTCACGTGGTAAAGAAACATTTAATACATAAAATTTTTTTATAATGAATAAGTAAATGTTCATATCATGGTAAACATAATTATTTAAATAGTTGTTAGCTTCATTGAATGAAACTATTGATATGTCCAATAATTGAATTTATATATTTAAGTTTTTAATTATAATTAACTAAATAATGAAAAACTAATTTTAAAATACTCAATTCATAAAAGATTGTACCAAATAATTCAAAATGTTTAATAAAAAGGCATATGCCAATGACATTTAGGTTCATTTTAAAATTTTATCAGGACAAACTCTAACTAGCATATAAACCGAAATAATTCAAATTACCAAAACTAAAAATGATTAAAAACTTAAAAGCTTTTTTAAAGTATTATAGAAAAAATAAAAATATCGAAATACATACTTTGAACTGTGCCAGTAGCTTGGTTGGAGCAGTAGCAGGAACTTTAGTGTTTGCTAAAGAAAAAATAAAATCATCTAGTTAATCAAATAAGTTATGTAAAAAATTTTTTTTAAAGAAATTTGAATCATTTAAAATTTAAGAAATTTTGAGAAAAATATAACATACCTAAAATAGCTCTCAGATCTGCAACAAATTCTGGACTGTATACATTTCTCTGCTCCCAAATACTGAAAACCCTTTGAATAGATGGTCGAATACTATCATCTCTAAATAGAAACACATTTGGTAAATTTCAATATTAAAACATTTAATGGCTTTTGAAAAAATTAATAAGTAAAATGAAATATTGTAAATCAGGTATAATTATTAACTGAGTTCTAGTGCAAATCTTTAACATTATTATGGTAATAGTCATAAATATTACAAATGGCAGATTTTAAACATTAAAAGCTTTGTTTTTCAAGAATGAGAGAAAATAATGATTAGTTTATTATACACTTTTATAACAAAACACAAAAATATAATTTTTTTTGATTTATTACTTTCAAATAATTGTTTTATGAAATTGAAATATATATTGCCATAAAACTATCCAATGACACACATGTAAGTAAACATCAAAGCTTCAGAAATATCTCATATTCATTTTAAATAAATTAGAAACGTATTTTTCATTAATTTGAAGTCCTTTTTATTTACTCTAATGTTTAAGATCTCCCTTATATAATAACTATGAAGTGATTTTATATAAATAGGTTGATTTTCCAGTATAAGTATGATATCCCCTCTAAGTGATTTCTTGCCAAATCTGGCAACCTTTGTTTTGATTGTAGTGCTGCCAATTTGAGTTTTTTTTTATTTATTATAGTATTGCCAAATTCAGTTTTTACTACTTTTCCGAGTTTTCGGTTGCCAGATTTCGTTTTCCTGGTGTTTTACATCTTTTTTACGTTATATATGCTTCTTTTCAGTGGCAACAGCATTTTTAGTTTTACTTTTAAGCACAATTTGAATTTTTCAGCATTTTAAATTTGCATGTAGCAGTCTTAGTTGTTAGTTTTTTATTGAATGTAAAGTGCTGCACAATTTAAATACTGTTTTATCATATTTATTATTTTATTTCACTTCACATGTACGCAGTTTATAAATATTGCCCTTTATATTCACATTTTTTATTTTGCTGTGGATATAGTACCTGAAATTTAATACTGTCCTTTATATTAATTTTGTATTTCACTGTAGATATAGCACTGGAATTTCAATCCTGTCTTTAATATGTGTTTCTTATTTCGTTGTGGATAGAGTAACAGAATTTCAATCCTGCCTTTTATATCCATTTTGCATTTCACAATGGATATAATACCAGAAATTAAACTCTTGACTGTTACATTAATTTAGGATTTTACTATGCATGTAGAGCACTGGATGAAAAATGAAGGTAAGAATTTTATTTTAATATTTTTTGGCAGGCATAGAATTCCTAGAAATGTATGTTAAGTATTTACCATAATAAACGAATTTATAGAATCATTCTAGATTTGTCTATGTTTAAGTAGCAATGATTTGTAACATTACATCTTATATCACTTAAATTCATTATTTTATTTATTTTTAACTAGATGTTATTAAATGTAATTATTTTTGCTACTTTATTTCCTTTAATTTTAATACTGAAATATTTTAAGCATCTTAAAACAATTCTTATTACAATTACTGTTTTCTTATACACCATTAGATTTAACAATTTGAAATTGGAGGGGGGAACGAGCTTTATCTACATGGTTGTTATTGTTTTCTTATGTTAGGCATAGTAATTCGAGATCGGGGAAGCCCCCAGTTTCTTATTCCAATTCTGGGTTGTGACTTTTTTGTTGGCAACGAAAAATGTCGCATATTAGTTCTGATTTTCCCCTTCAAATTCCTGGGAAAATATCTATTTAGAATTTATCAAGAAAGTTTTAATGAGCATTTTTAGGTATCCAGGTGAGAAAAGTCTTTTTGAAAAACTAACAATGCACCAAAGAATGTTGCAGTACATATGTACTTTACAGTATTACATTAGTTTACTAAATGCCAAAGAAACATCCCAAGGAAAAACATTTCAGTTATAAATATAATTGAAACAACTTTATACTTAATAAAGTAACAACAGTCTTGAAAAAATAATACAGTCATTTGTTTCTTTCCATCCACATACAATCATTAAAATAAAAGTTTCATTTGATGGTATTTTTCCAATTTTTAGAAGTTTAAAGTTACATACCTTGAAATACAACACAGAATTTTCAAAAGATAAATAAATTGCAGTCATATGTACAACACATAAATATATAGATTTATAAGAGTTGACAAGAAATTAATTGAATTAAAAAAATTAATATAAAATAATGGTACAAGTTCAATTATTTAAAAAGAAAATTTAGAAAATTATGGAAATCTCCATAATATTGCATTTAAGTTCAAATATGGTATAAAATTAAATGATTCTTGAAGGAATAATGAAGCAAGGGATAAAACGATTTTGGTGTTGAGCTTGCACAATGACGAAAATTTAAGCATATTATTACTTTCACAAAGGAAACATGGTTTTGTTATTCTTTGTAGTAACCAATAAAGTTAGCTTTATTCTAAATTAAAAAGAATTGAAATTGAACTTATAAGTTGGATTGAATGATTTTGTATTTACACATTTTTTGCAAAACGATTAACTTTCTTTTTGTCTTTTTGAGGGTTACTTTTCTATACCAAATACCTACATATTATAGTAATTTGGATATATATATATATATATATATCATGTTTATTTCTCATATATGCATTCTACTTTAATTATACACTCACTTCCAAAAGTTAAGCATGAAGATGTAAAATAAAAAAAAAAAAGAAAAAAAAAAAAAATCAAAAATACAGTTTTGATTGACACAAAATTCAGAAGGAAAGTAGCATCTTTATGCATAAAATAAAATCTATAATTATAAACATAAATGAAAACAATATTACATTTTTTTAAGTTTTCAGATAATGACATACTGGAGGTTTAAACAGAATTATGTATAAAATGAAAATAAGCAGCATAAAATGAAAAAAGGACATTAAGAGGGTGTGTGATCCCCTCTCATCTGTATACTATGTTTACACCTTGTGACCATGTTTTCAATTAGGCGATCAACTACCGCAGAATTAAGCAATAGCCATTCTTCTAATACAGCAGTTTTTAGCTCAATAAGAGTGGCTGAAAGTGAGAAACGTGAAGATACAGCACGACCAAAAACATACCAAAGATTTTCAATAGGATTAAGGTCAGGCGAATATGCTGGCCAAGCCATACGAGCAATCCTTTCTCTGGAGGTAGTCATCGATAACTTCAGCTCTATGGGGACGTACGTTATCATCCATTAAAACAAAAGTAGGGCCAACTGTTACAGCCTACAATCTTGCAATTGGTTCTAGGACTTCATCTCTATACCAGACAGCCGTCACAGTTCCCCGTTTAAAGAGGTAAGTCGGTGTGGTATTCTAATAAAATTCCTGTCCACACAATAATGTTTCTGCCTCGGAATGCGTGATATTTGGTTAGGTTTAGGGGCTGATTGCGTGTTCCTTGTTCAAGTCATATCCTTATACACTAGTCATCTGACTCCAGAGCAAATCTTGACTCATCCGTAAACATGACATTGCCTCTGTCCGAACACAAACCAACTGACATGTTCCCGGCACCACTTTAATCGTGCCCCTCTTGATTGGACGGATAGACTAACACAAACTCGGGGTACCCGGATGTACAGTCCACTCATATGTAATCTTCGGCATACAGCAGCTGCAGATATCACCTTACCAATGGACGCTGTAACCATAGACGTCACACGTGTGGAAGTCACTTTGCGATTCTGCTTAGCTAAAATCGTAATATACTGATCTTCCGCAGGATTTGTAACCCTTGGGCGTCCGGTTATGGGCCCTCGGACAACTGCCTGTGTAATTTGGAATTGTTTCTATTAACGTGAAATTACAGAATGATGAATGCCGAAGAAAAGAGCAACATGTGAGATCGACTGTCCTGCTTCAATGTGCCCCACAGCACGCCAGTGCCCAGAATCTTCTGTTCGTCTTATGGAAGTCATAGAAACATGTATGTATTGAAAAAAAAATATATGAAAGTTTTAATCACCTTCTATCAGCACTTACAATCAACTTCTGTAACCCTTCATAAAGCTGATATCTTATAAGATTAACATATTTGCATATTTCTTAACATGAAAGCGCAATGTGCTACCTTATATACTTGCATACTTCCACCTACCTCTGTAGCGATTTGAATCCTCAGAACTAACAGGGTTACCACCCTCTATTGGCGACCATTACGAAAGTACCAATGCAGAATGGGTACCAATCAGCGTAAGAAACCGAGATCTTCTCCGATTTCAAATTACTAGGCCTAACATTACATAAGAAAACAATAACAACCATGTAAATTAAGCAGATCCCTCCGATTTCAAATTGCTCAACATAACAATATATAAGAAAACAGTATCGTAATGAGAATTAATCAGATTCCACTTAAAAATTATTTCAGAATTAAAATTAAAGGAAATAAAGCAACAAAAATAATAACGTTTAATAACATCTAATTAAAAATAAATAATGAATTATCAATGACATAAAAGTAGACAAATCTAGAATTTAAAAAAAAAAAAAAAGAACGATTTTATAATTTTGTTTACTATTCAAAATCTAAATACTTAATATTCAATTCTGGGAATTCTATGCCCACAGAAAATAATTAAAATAAAATTCTTACTTTCATTTTTCTTCTGGCGCTCTAAATGCAAAGCAAAATCCAAAATGAATATAAAAGTCAGAGATTAATTTCTGACACAATACAGTAGTTTCATACAAAATGAATATAAGACAGGATTGAAATTTTGGCACTATATACACAGCAAAATACAAAACGAATATAAAAGACAAGATTGAAATTCCGGCACTATACTTACAGTGAAAAGCAAAACGAATATAAAGGATAGTACACTATATCCTCAATGAGAAGCAAAACGAATATAAAGGATAGTACACTATATCCACAGTGAGAAGCAAAATGAATATAAAGGACAGTACACTATATCCACAGTGAGAAGCAAAACGAATATAAAGGACAGTATTGAAATTTTGGCACTATATCCACAGTGAAATAAAAAATGTGAATATAAGAGACAATATTTATAATCAGTGCTACATCCAAAGTGAAAAAAAAAATCATGAAAAAACAGGACTTAAATTGTCGCACTATATATACCATAAAATAAAAAAACAATACAAAAATACAAATTGTGATAAAAACGCGAAATGAAACTAAACATGCTGTTGACACTGAAAAAAAGCATATATACAGTAGGCAAAAAAAGTATTAGAGCAATAAGAAATTTTAAGTTTTCAAGGTAATAAAATGAAGCATTTGTCACATAGTATTTATATTATGTAATACTTTTACACAATAACTCATTGAGTAAGAAAAATATTTAGAATCAGTAGGATTTAAAAAATTAAAATATAAGAAGATTTACATTGTAAAAAATATTAAAACATGGGACTTCAGTATTGAACCATACATAAAATAAAATAACTAAAAATTCTAACACGATACTAATGTATCGTATGTAAGTTATATAGTCCTTTAGCTGAAATTACTGCATCCAGATGTCTTGGCATATATTCCACCAAATATTTGGTGACATGCTGGCCCAGGCAAAGCTTGTTTTACTTTATATTTATTCTTTTCTCACTTTTCCATCCAATAGTTGCCACAAATGTTTTCTAGGATACAGGTCTGGGGACTATGGGGGAGTTGCCAATCTTCGGGGAGCATTATATAATAGCCATTCTTTGGTTTTGTTGGGAGTATGTTTTGGGTCTTATTCTTGTTGGAAAATGAATGTCTACTCTAATGCTAATTTCTTTGCACTATCTTCCAAGTTATCTTGTAACATCAATATATGACTCCATAGTCATTTTATCATCAATGAACTGGGTATTTCCAACTCCATTGTAAGCCATACAGCCCTAGACCATGACATTCCCTCCTCTGAGCTTTATAGCTTCCTGTACATTTTGAGCCTGAAAAGCTGTTCCTTTTCTTCTCCAAACTGAGCATGTGTTTAGGTTTGAAAATTTCAAATTCTCTCATCGGAGAAAATTACATTTTTCCAGAAATCTAATGATTTATTTTTTATAACTTTTGGCAAATTCTAGGTGTTTTTTCCTTGGCCTTTCTTTAATACCAGCATTATGCAATACATTTCTAACTGTTTGTGGTGTTACAACCTTTCCTGTGATTGATTCAATATTTACAACTAACATCCTTGCACTTCCTGTTGGATACTGTAGGGCATCTTTAATTACTTGTCATTTTTCTCAGGCAGTCAGCTTGCTTGGTCTCCCTGGTCTTGGCCCATTATCCACAATTCCAGTTTCTTTTTAGAATGTTGTGAATTGTGCAAAGTGAAACATTAATCTTACTGGAAATTTCTCGAAATATTTTGTCACTATTGTGCAGGTAAATGATTTGTTCTCTCTTCGCAAGTGAAATCTCTTTTATTTTGGGTACCATGGCAGGAAGAGTCCACGTAAACTGAATTTCTACAAATTAGCAGTGAATGAGATAAGCGCCCTTGACATTGATAAGGTTGAAAGTAACCTTGAAAATTTAATCACATCACCAGTGCTGTAATTTGCATGTATGCTTCTATTCTAATACTTTTTATGCGATGCAAATTTTGTTATTTTTATTTCAACAGTATTGTAATTATTTTTAAATTTTATTTTTTACTTAGTTATAATTTTCTAATAAAATGTTATCATTCATCATAAACTGATAATACAATTTACTTGATTTTATTAACTTGAAAACTACAAATCTCTCATTGTTCTAATACCTTTTTTGCCAACTGTATGATGTAAAATTAATGTGAAAAACAATAAAATTAAAATCTGGCAACTAAAAAATCTGAGAAGTAGCAAAAACTGAATTTGTCAACACTATAATAAAAACAAAGTGCACTAGCTTTGGTGAGGAATCACTTAAAAGTGGATATCATATTTACACCCCATCCTCTTCAATTCTGATTGGCTTCCATAAATAAGCATTTTCCTCTCAGTGCTTAACTTTTGGAAGTGTGTGTACATTTCAGTATATTACAATATTTATGAACTTTTTCTATTTAAATCAGACTTAACATCTATTGAACAGCAAGATAATATAACTCCATACAAAAATAACTCACCTGACTAACAATGTAGCTTCTTTTAAAACTTCAGCAAATGAATTAACAAACTGTATGAAATTCTTTCGCTTACTGTTTTGTACAACATCATTTGCCAAGTAAAATAATGTCAGTCTATGACTTATTTTGGCTATAATTGAAATACAACATTAATAAAAACTCAGACAAATAAATAAATTATTTTATCATCAATTTCAATTAATGAATAATTATTTTAGAGAAAAAAACTTAGCAGCAAAATTACCTTTTTGCAATGTTTTCATCCATGAACTAACTATTTTTTGATGGTGAGCCTTATGATGCAGAAGCCACAGTGATAAAGTTTGAATGCTGTCTTGTGTGTTGGTAGCAGCTTGAAACTTCTTTTCAAGGTTCGCCTCTGACATTGAACTTGACATCTTTCTCTTTGAATGCTGCGAGCTTTTATCTTAAAATACAAAAACCCATTTTTTTACATGCAAGATCGATGGGCATATTTTGTGTTCCTCTAAAATAAAATATTTTTTATTTTTAAAAGAAAATTACTGTCTATTTGACTAACATAAAATATTTCTAGCAATAAATAATTCATGAATAGATGAATACTTTGAACTGATGAAGTATGAATCAGATGCACTTCAAAACTAATATTTCATATTTACATATCAAAGCAAATATTGTAGGTTATTGGCCCTTGTTAAATATGAAAAATGAATAAATGCAAAAAAAAAAAGACTTGTTTAAACTTAAAAACATTGAGAGAGAATCTCATAAGATTTATCAATAATTACAAATTTTATTTAAAAAATTATTAAATATTCACTAGTATGTGAAATTTTATTTCATTAGAAAATATAACAGTTTTAAAATAATGATTGAAAAATCAACTAAAAGTGCAAGGTCTATTATAATTATTTTTAAAAAAATAATAATTATAATAGACCGTCCTCAGTAGAATTCTTTCAAAAGGAATTCTCTTAATTTTCCTAGCTTCAATGTATTATCCATTTAAGCATAATGATAAAATTTAAATGCTAAGTAAGACAAAAATAAACTTTTAAGGAAAAAGTAAAGCTTTTTATAAGTAACATTTTATTTCAAGCAAAATGTTGCTAGTAGTGTCTACTGATTTTTTCTTCAAAATCAGTAGAATTTACTGATTTTTTTCTCCAAGGTTGGCATATGTCATTATTATAAGTCATGCATTTCACAAATATCTTGGAAGTATAAATTTGTACAAAGTCCTCAAGTACAAGTATTTTTTAGTCTGAATTCACACCTAAAGATAAAGTGCATTTAGAAAATTAGAATGAATTTAGTGAATTAAATTAGAATGAGTAAATGTGTAATAATAAAATGCTTAGTAGTTGATGTAGTCATTTTGATATTTGATGCAAATTCATATCAAAATAGACACCACAAAAATGTAATTACATTTTGTAACAACCTACAATATGAATAAAAAATTTGATAAAACTGAGTTATTAACATGAAAAAAGCACTACCTTAAATACAAATATTTTTGTATAAATTGATCAAACAAGCTAATCCTGTTTAATACAATGTTGTGATTAATAATAATGCATGATTATACCTTTCCTCATAATGGTTCCAATGTTTACATCATAGTTAAGATCATCAAAATAAAGGCTTCAATATTTCAGATCTAAATATATAAGAGTTAACAATTAATTATTTATGTTTTATAGAAGCCAGAATTAATAATAAATCAATTAATAAAACTTGAAAATTAGTACTTCTGAAAGAATAAAACAAATAATAAGAGTTCACGATATTTGAAGATTTCAAGTAATCAATCTACTGAGAAAAACATGTTCTACCTGAATTCATTATCTAAACCTTAAATGGCTGAAAACATTCACACATCAGAATTGCTTAGTGCTTAAAATTTCTATCTGGCATATAAATAACTTATTCAGACTTTGGTTTGGTTGTTCCAGTTACCATTTTTTATATAAAAGAATAATTGCCTCAGAAAAGTTTAGAATCACATTCTACACAATGGCAAATGGGAGCAACATTTTATCACAGCTTGAAATGAAAATAAATACAACAAAAATATTAAAAAATTTTTTATAATCTTTTAAATCAAAGTAAATTTACAGGTAATTATTTATTTTTCAAATTTCTGGAACAGAACTATTTTAATATTTTACAATTATATATGATTTATAGTACCTTAATTATATTAATGATATAGCATGAATCAAATGTCTAGAAGTAGCGATAAAAAATTACAGTAGTGTTTGTACGAGTACATTAAAATACAAATACACATTTTAATTAAATTTTATAAAATAATCAGGAGTTACATTCCAGAAAAGTAGACTAGCTACGATAAATTATGATAATGAATTTACCAAAATGGATGCATATTCTATAAAATATTTTACTTTGCATAAAAATAATAAGTTTCAAACTATATATAAAATTATGAACTGTCAAAGATTAACTAGAAAAAAGTATCGAAGTATACAGTTCAAATGCCTTGAAAGATTTTCAAAACAAAAAATTTTCACATTTAATAAAATATTCAGCATAAAAAAATTAGTGAATAAAGATGTTTGGCATTCTAAGAAACAAATAATTTGAGAGTGAAAAAAATTCATTAATCTAATAACACTGGTTAAAAATGCGATATAAGTATGGTGAGAAGTAATAAAATAATTTATCAGCAGGAATACGAAAAATTCTGCAATAAATAATTATTAGAAATACTATTAGGAAACATAACATAAACCGAGAATCAACACGTAAATAATTTTTCAATAAACGGAAATGCTGCAGGAAATTAACACAACTAAAACTAAGCAGAAAAGTCTTGAGGATATTAATTTTGTATTTGTCTTGGTTTAAAATATCCATAATTTTAATAGAAAAATATTTATTACTTAACTGAACATTTCCTACTACAAAAATTGAGATTTTTAGTGTATTTCTTTTAACTTACTACAAGAGACACTTTGATTTAAAGTAAAATAACATTCAAGAATTACGTATATACAAGACTGCCACGATCACGACACAATACCATTGAACAGAGCTTATAAATCGCAGGTTAGATACTAATTAATAAAACTAGATGGTACAGTTTAAGTTTTGATCAAAACTAATCACAATGTACGTACAGCATATGTGGTCTATTAATAGATAATTTTACGTTAAAAAAGTTTTAATTTTCTTTTTAAACCGATTTACTATTAAGAAAACTTTTAAATCATCAGAAAGATAATTTAACACACCTCGTTTAAAATATTTTCAAATTTCATTCAAATGTCAGGCTTACCAAGCAATTAGAATTCCCATGCTTTTCGAAAATTAAATTGAGCTTGAAACCTCAGCGCCATATTTGTTTGCCTGCTTGAGGTTGACCTTCCAATCGCCTAGTTGCCATTCTCCAGTTATGTAGAGCATAAATAAATAAATTTTTCAAAAAGCATGATGAAAACAAATTATGTTTTTCATATAATTTATTGAAAAATCATAAAAAATTTAAATTAAAGTCATAAACTTTGAATTTTATATAGTATTTACAATTTTTTTAAGTTGCTTTTTCTAGTTTTTGATTTAATTCATGGAAATAATAAATTGTTATTAAGAATACTGGAGTGGCAACTAGTTTGTTGTTGTATAAAATAAATATTTGTTTTCTGCGTTTGTGGTTTACCATCATTTGTTGTGCTTTTACAATTTAACTATAAATAAATAAATTTATTTATTTTTTTTAGTATCATAATAATAAGTGCAAAATTTTAAAATTAGTAAGTCCGTCTTTCATTTTTTATTATATTTATTCTGAAGTTATGTGTATGGAATTTTGCAGATACTTTAAATTCATATTAACCTATTATTTTAACACACGTGTTTAAATACTGTTAAGAAGCGCTTATATTATTTTTAAAATGTAGTTGCTATTTAATTTGGATTGTTTTATTATATAGTTAACGTAAATAATTATACTAAAAATGATATTTAATCCAGTTAAAAAATTCTTACCGGGCAATAACTTAAGTAATTGATCAGAATTATTTTCTAGTGTGATAAGAAATAACTGATGAGAATAAAGACTTTTTCCAAAATTAAATCCTATTTTCTGACTGTACACTAAATATGCATTGTAAAATCCATATATATGCTATTTTTTATTATAAATAATTAGATGGTATAATAAAGTATTTTTGGGCAATGAATACATTACCGGAATGCAAACACAACAGTAATCTATTGCTTAATTCATTCAATTGACGCAATTACGTGGAGGTTATTAGATTATTAAAATTTTTATTTTACCAAAAAAATCGGTAGAAATTGTTGTTCATTTGTTATTATTAATTCCATTAATTTTACTTAAAATTTTATCATTAGAATTATATAGTTATTCTACACATTCCAGCAGCAATGCATGGGGGAATATATTTGTATTTTTATAAGATCACCTAATTATTAAACTTATTGTTATTTTTTTTAAATGGCAGATATTTACATTACATTAAACAACAAAAATCACACAGAAAGAAGTTGAGGATTGGGTAGAGACAAAACGAATTCGCTTTTTTAATAATTTATTAATAGGAATTGCTATAAACTATATAAAACTAAATTTAAGGTACGAGTGCCTGATTGTTTATCTATATTTAACCATCTTAATTACCTTATATCTAATAAGTGATAAAATTTTACAATAAAGGCCTATTTACTGGTACCCCTTGATTTCTTGTCGATATTTTTATGCCAAGATAGGTGCTAAAATCTGACTAACAAAATTAAAACTATGATAGTTAAAGCTCTAAAAATAACAAGGTTACCAAAAATTAAAGTTTTTTGCCAAACCAAGGTACCCCTTGGTTTGGCAAAAACCTGGCACTGAACCTAATTTACTTTTATGTATTCTTTATACAAAAAAATATTATTAAGACCATATTATAAAAATATTATATAAGACCAATTTATATTAGTGGCAAACTAATGCACAATTCCTATGTATTTAAAAACTATATTATTGCAAACCAGTGCATATTATTTATGTAAAATATATGAAAAAATATATGTCATGCAAAATCTAAGAATTTTAATGCAATCCAAAGCATGTGAATAAAAACTGAATTTGTAGATCCTCCAAATTTAATTTTTAATCTATCATTTGGTATGTTCAATGAGGTAAAAAAATTTCTATGCTGTTTTCAAAACTAATAAATGAGTACTCACATCACTGCAGCCAATTTTGTCCAAAATTTTAAATAGAATTAATTTGTAAACTATATTAGAAAATTTTCTAATTGTGAAAAATTTACTTATAGAAAAAGAAAATTTCTAATTATAAGCTTGATGCTAATAAATAAGTACTCCTTAATGCTTTTAGCTTATTATATTTTTATTGATGTTTATCTCTGTTAAAGATGTAGTTTTACTTGTACAATAGAATACATAAGATAACATTTTTTTGATAAAATGATATAGATACTAATGCACAATGTGAAAAATCGATTCCATGAGTATATGTGAAGAAACATCTAATACCATGAAAAAATAGATGGCCAATAAGACCATTTAAATTTGTTGTTTTTTAGAGTAACTTTAAATATATTCCTATATAGCAACCTTTATAAAATAGGAATAATTATTGGTTGAACCTTAATAAATTATTGATTAAAATTGTAGAAAAAATGTTTTTGTAAATTTTAAACTAATATGTGCTGGTTTTGATTTTCTGAAGATAATTTGTTTTTGATTTTTGTTTAGGTGATGGTTGTTTTTACGTGTTCCGAGTGCGGGCAAGCACTGAAGAAAAATCAGGTTGAGAAACATTACAGTTTCAACTGCCGAAATTGCCAATATTTATCTTGCATTGATTGTGGAAAAGAATTTTGGTATTACTTTTATTTAACTAAAATATTTATAATTTTATTTTCCTAATCTAATTATTTTTATTTGCCATTTATTATGATCCCCCCCAAGTCCTACAAGCAGCCTCACTATGCCAAGGGTGTGTCCCTGGGGAGAGTGGGCAAAGTATGTCGAGTGTGTACTCTTGGTAGAGTCACTCAAGACGTGAAGGACACTCCATTTTATCTAGCTAATTACCTGGGGCAAAGGTGCCAAGTCAGTCTTCTATTCTTCACTTCCATTAGGTGTTTTAGTCATTCCTTTTTTACAAAAGAAGCTGTACCATTTCCTCTATCTATGACTGTCACTCTCCTTTTAGCATTAGATTTTCTTGCATTTCATTGACCAGTTTTGGCATTGCTAAACACTGGAGATATACAACAACACAGCCTATCTTATGATTATTAAAATATTTATAATTATAGCTTGTGATATTTTTTTAGTGCCAAATTAATTAAATTAGATTCTTCTCTAAATGTTTTTTTTATAAATATTTGAAACAAATGTTGGAAAAGAGAAACAAATTAGCATATCAGTATTTCCATAAAATAAATTTCAAATTTTCCTCATTTGTATTAAATAATATGATTAAGAAGTAGAAGATTTTTCAAGACATAATTTTTTTTCGCTACTGAATAACATTTAAAAATGTTGTATTCTTTTACTGAGCAGTAAAACTTTATTCATTATTTTTTTATGGAAAGGTAATGTGTTTGAAGAAGCTAATTTTACAAAATTAATGTTATTTAGTTGATGTGGTTATTAAATTCAGTGTTGAAAAATCCCCTCTGCTAAAGTTGAATAACTGTCAGATTTATTAAAGTGTGAATCAGGGCCGATGTTGGATAGAAATTTTTGTTTAGTTTTTTAAAAGTTATTTTTGGTTACATGCAATTTGCAGTTCAGAAATTATTAAGGTAGTTTTTTTTAAAGTTACACTTGCAAATAACTGAAAATTGAATTCTATGACTAATCTTCCAAATTAAAAAATAGATTTTTTAAAAACGTTTCACTTTTATGTCAGAAAACACCATTTAATTCTGTGCAATGTAATGTTAAGGTGGGAAAAATACTGCCTTTGATATATTATCTCTTATAATTTTTATATGCTTAAATTGGTAAAAAACTAGGTAACTGTAGATTTGGCACAATGTCCCAATTTTCATGTCAACCAATTTTCATGTCACCTAATTTTCATCTCACCAACTTAAATTACATCACTACAAATTTGCAATTATGCACTATTTTAAATCTCAAAATTTTGAATATTTCATTATAATTTCTTTTTTCAGAAGTGTTAAAACACTAATAACTAGAAACTAATTTCACTGAGATTACATAATGAAAAACAAATATAAACTGAGTAACATGCAATCATAGGTGACAACTGGGCAATAAATCTAAATCTATTACATAAACAAAATGTACTGTTATGAAAACATAAATTTTAATTATCTGGTCAGTGGCATCCATCTTAAACTACAGTGCTACCGTATAGCTCAACTAAAAAACTACAGTGTAGCTCAATCTAGGGCTGCACTGAACTGGGCAATAAAACTAAATCTGTAATGTAAATAAAATACATTTTTATGAAAACTGAAATTTTAACTAACCAAGCAGCTGCATCTTAAGAGAAAAAATTAAAGTGCAGTGTAACCTGCTTTGAGTTGTGCAATAGTGCTAAATCTACAATATAAATAAAATGCATTAGTATGAAAACTTCAATTTTAATCATCCAGCCAGGAGAATTCATCTCAAAAATCACTGTAATGTAATTTAGTTACTATTTAAAACTGGCAATAAAAATTAATCTAAAATGTAAACCAACATTCTTATAAAAGCTAGACTTTCAAATTAATCAATATTTTCCATACTAAATAAGTTAAATACAAATATATAGAATATTTATAAGCAATTCTTAATATATAACATAAAATATTACATACAACAGTATTAATTAAAAGCATAAAATGAACTCATCTAATAATTGTTTGTAGAATCATTGGCACTAATATGCCACAATGTTCTTGTAATGATTACATGACTATGTATACACCACAAGTAAAATAATAATTCAAAATAATAAAAATAATATGAAAATTTATATTATAAATATTAAAAATAAATTTTATCAAAGAAACTTAAGAAATTTGCTGCAAACTTATATTGAAAAACTTAAATAAAATTTCAAAATACGAACACTAAGTCATCAACTTCAAAAATTTGAACTGTAATCAAATATAAATAAATCATTATTCAAATGCTTCAAGGATGACTAGCACACAAAACAATTTTCACGCATGTTCACAATTATGTTCCATCCTATAAACACTTTCTGACATGGTAAGCCAGTTTGACACATTTTATTCCCCACACTTGCTTGTAGTCTTTAACTGCTTAAATTAGTTTAATGTATGCTTACATTTTATCTAGTGTTTTAAAATGTTTCGGTTGTCTAAATCCATTTTATCATTTTTCTATCAGTTTAATCCATCAATTTTATTTTGTAGAATTATTTATATTTATCCTTTAATTCATATTTATGCATTATAATTTCATATAAAAATATGATTTATAATCATTAATTTTTTATTATTATCTTGCTTAAAGATATTAGCTTCATTTTTCTATTAAATTTTAGTATATTAATTTTGAGTTTTATGAGAATGCTTTATTAAAATCTGTTATTTAAATTTGTGCATCATTTTATGCAAAAAAATAATAATAATAAAATAAATAAAAATAATAATCTTATTTTTATCTTATAATTATTTTCAAACTTGTATTTTTGTAATTTTTTTTAGTCATTTTTAAATGGTTTCAAATGTGCTTTATTATTTTTCTTTGTTCAATTGAAATTTTTTAAAAGATTTTTTATTAGTTTCTGAATTTTTTTTCAGATCCAGGGTTAAAAATTGCATAAAAATGTGAAAAAAAATCAAAGTTGCAGAGTTCTCCTTAATGTTGAAGTTTTTTGTATTATTCCATTCTTACTTTTTAAGTAGAAAATATGAAAGCAATTTTTTCTTCAATTCTTAAATTTATAATTGTATTCAAAATTATTTATTCGTTATGTAGATTAATCGCATAAGTATTACAGAATTTAATAGTCAGGAAAGTTTCTTGCTACGAGATCTGGCCCTGTTGTCCGCCTTTTTTTGGCGAAGAAACCGGCTCCATAGAGCTCTGTATTTTTGGAAGGAGGGGGAGGAGAAGCAATGTTGCAAATCTACAAGGGTTACTCTGAAAAAGGGGCATGGTCAAAGAAAGAGAGAATAAAAGTGAAGAAATAATTATATATAATATTAATACAGTAAATTCATTATTAAAAGTTTACTCATTTAATTTTATTATTATATTAGAAATCGATAAATGAATTTTAATCAAATTTGAAGAAACTAATCTAATTAAATAAGAATTTTTAAAAAATAATTAAGATTTTAAAAATAAAATATTTAAGATAAAATAATAAATTAGATTTTAATAATTTAAAAATCTTATTTTTTTATTAGATATTCATTTAAAGAATTGGATTTTTAAAGAATTAAATCAGTTTTAATTAAAATTAAAGTAACAATTAAAAAAATTTAAAAATATTTTAATAATTTAAAAATCTTATTTGTTTTCTATTAGATTATTATTCTGGAAATTGATAAAATTTTAATCACCTTAATAACAATTTAAAAAATTAAATAAAATTTAAGCAATCAAATAAGATTTAAATTAAAATTAAAGAAATAATTATGTATATAAATGGTATATTAATACAAAAAATTCATTAAAATAATGCTTTATTTTATTATTATATTATTAATCGATAAAATTTTTTAATTAAGTAAATAATAATTTAAAATGACAAGCGATGAATAACCTGGTGATCGTCAGTAGCGATAAAGAATTTTGCATAATCGCTTGGATAGAGAATACCATGTGACTGTGACGTCATAAAATCGAATTCCTTCAATGACGTCACTAGTGACCATATTTGAATCATTATCACTGCTTGGCGAAACTTTGGCGACAGGTCTCGATATAAGAATATCTCCAATAGTCAGAACATTAATAACAGTATGTTAATACTTTATATATATATATATATATATATATATATATATATATATATATATATATATATATATATATATATATATATATTCAAGTAGCTTCTATAAATTTACTGATTTTGCTTTTAAAATTCTATGCTGTTAAGAGTTTCCTTAAAAATCATTTCATGTTTTTTTTTCCTTTTGGCTGCAAAGGACAATATTTAGTGAAAAATTTTCCATATTTTATAGTTTAAATATTTAAAAATAAATTGTTCTTCTATTATTAAATCTGCTTATGATGTAAATTTTTCTTTGGATAATCTTATGTGATGATTTATTTTGTGAATTCTTTTATGTTATGAATCTTATGTGAACTTAATTTTTTAAGGGGAAATGATTATCAGTCTCACACAAAATGCATTTCTGAAGATCAAAAGTATGGTGGAAAAAATTATGTTCCTAAAGCAAATGCAAATAAAGGGGAGATTAAGCAGGAGAAATGGATTGAAGTAAATATTTTTGTTAATTATTTCATCCCACATAAATATATTACTTATATATAATTATTTTTGCATAAAGTTTTTGCATTTCTAGTAATATTCTTTTTCAATTTATACCAGTTTTAAAGAAGTTAAGTAATTTAGTCTTAAAATCTAGCTCAAAGCAATATTAATTATTTGTGTGATATGGAATGATATTTTTTTGCTATAACAATTTCATAATTTGAGAAATTGCATACATGTGACCTTTTAAGTACTGACTACCTGATTCTAAAATGTTAAAGCTTTATTCCTTTCTTTAGACAATACCTCAAAAGTTAGATACATCACTATCATTGAGAACATATAAACTATCTTTTTAATTTTGTTTTTATTTATTTGTTTTATAATTTCATCATTATAATTATTATCTTTAAATTTAAAATCGTAGAAATAAATCCTAAATATATTAAAATTTATAGTATATTTGTTGAACCAAGCATCGAGGAATATTGAAACTTTTTCTCTCTCTCTTAAATGCCATTTATTATCAGTGAAAAGTTCTTCTGAGAGTTATCCTCATTAAACTTGAGAAACCATATAATCTACTTTAATTAACAGGTTTAAAATAATATGGATTAAAAAATTGTAGATTAAACCATAATTCAAAAATCTAGCATAAGAAACCATTGCATTCTTTGGACCTCACTATAAAACCCAATGACTAATTTTGAGTGACAAACAAACTAAATCAAGAAGTGTAATCTCCAAATAATAAATGAAGATATATGTTTTGATAAAGTGTTTTCTTAATGTCTCAAACATGTTCTGTGAGATGAAGATGTATTTAGACCATTATGAACTGTATTGAAATGATGCATAATATTTTAAATGAAAATGAGCCCATTTTTGGATTTCTTAATGTGCCAGTTTGTTACATTATTTTATAAAATACTATTGTATTAATGTTCAGATTTAATTGTTCTATTATAATTCTTTTTCTTTCTTTCTGCAGCACATAAAGAACACTATTGCTACTAAAAACATATCTGGACCTCTTTCAGCATTACTGAATCAGATAATTGAATTTCCAAATATTCCTAGAAAGAAATCGAAATTTGAGGTATTACCATATTTAAACTAATACTTCAGAGTATTTAATATATGAACATTATCTTGCACAATGAAATTCTGAAATGAGTAATTTGTGTTTTATTTGATTAAATTTATGTTGTTTTTTAATTTGTGTAATTAAAATATTTAAGTGTTATCGTATTCTGCTAAGTGCAGTAATGGTGTCAACACAGTTATCATAATAAGAGTCAAATTTTTTTTTTTTTTGCAATTCTTTTCTATTTGTTTTATGTAATTTTTTTGTGCAATTTTATATACAATATATGGATTATTTGAATAAGTTGTAATATGTTTTTTTATTAGTGTACATAATTTTAATGTTTTCGATAAGTGTAGTCTGTTTTCTTTATCAATATATACTCTATAATTTTCCTATTTTTTTGTTCATTTGTTATCAACAGTTTTTGAATGATGCACATTCAATTTTCATTTGATGTGTTAGTAGGAGGTATTTCTTATTCTGAGTTTCTTCAGCATTTGCATGATTAGGAATCCATTTTATTGTGTCGTTAAATCTAATTTTTTAAAATTTAAATATACATACATATTGGAATTTTTTCCATGCATATACAATTGGCTATTAAAATTATGGCAACAGAAAAAATTCAAATAAAAAAATGATGTTTACTAAACAAATATATTATGCTGTCTATAATAAATAACTAAATTTTCAAGAAATTTGGACATGCAGATCCTGTAAAATCAGTGTTTAAAATAACTGCCATTGTGAGCAAGTACAGATTTGTACAATTGAGCATGCACTGGTGCAGCTTCAATGTAATACCACAATTTGAAGATTATGGAATGAGGCAACCATTGATTAGCGGTTTTCTGTTGCTGAAAAATCTAGTGAATGTGCTGACCTGTGCAGCAACTGAACAACTTTTGTATTAAATAATGCATAGATAGTACAATCAGCATACAGTATTCATCATCCTTCTGAAATGTAGAGTTTTATATGGCTCAAATATTATAGTATTTTTGTCTGAAAAAAGGAGCATTGTGCCTTTCCACTGTTTAGGTTTGCCATTAATTACATTAAAGGCTGTCTTGGCCAATATAGCATCAAATATGATAAAAAAAACCATAGTCTCTGAACTAAGATGGCAGTTTAATAGTTAGTGCACTGACCTTTGGTTCAAAAGTTCATGGATTTGATATCCATTTTGCTTATAATCTACTTTAAATGACCATTGAGCTTGTGATAAACCAAACCAATTATGACTGCTGAACTGGGAGTCTATGGGTAAAGGTGATCAAGCTGCTAATGCAGACACATGTCATGCAGATGAGTTCATAATATTTTAGTATTTATTGCTAGCTACAATTGTTTATATTTTTAGTATTGTTATTTAAGTTATTTATTTCAAGGTTACCAGTATTTAAATAAAAATGAATTTCCCATGATTTTTTATAATTTCAGTTTCAGTAATAACATTATTTAAATTTACTATCTACTACATTGTGATATAAAGTTATGTCTACTTGGAAATTGGATTATATAATGAAATATTCTTTCTTTTTTTATTCCTTTTTATGTATTAGCCACTTCTATTTCTTGTTTTTCATACTATTATAAATATTACAGTTTTAGTAAAATTATCTTTTAAATTTCAGCTATGGTGACTTTAGATTAATTTTTTTTAGTATCTAGTAAAAAAACCATAGAGGATTATGGGATCAAATTGTACTTTCTGTTTCCACTGTTTATAGGCTCTAATCATAAAATGAATAATTGGATTTGAATGCCTTCATTAAAAGAAACAAATTGCATATATATTTTTATATTTAATACATTTTTCATTTAATTTTTAGAATTTTCTTCTGAATAGTATGAAAATAAGGAACCCCAAACTGATTGCTGAAACTTGGGAAATATTTGCTCAAAGTACTAAAGTAAGAATTTGATTATATTAGTTTTGTAAAATAGTGTTAGGTATGTTAATATGCTGTTTTCTCTTTATTGTATTATGTACAGTGTATTTGGGGGATAATCCATGTGTTGAGAACATTAAACTGATTTTATTAATATAGCATTAACTTGTATCTTAATATCCAAATAATTAAACATTTCTAAATATGGATTAAATGAATGGGATTTACTATCTGTTTATTGATTTGTGAAAACTTGAATAAATTCAAAAAATTTATCTGAATTAAATATTTTTTAGTATTTTTCTACATTTGATTGAAATAAAATACGTATTAAGTATTTTAATCGATAAAGTTTTGAATATTCAACTATATTGATCTGTGCTTTACTTGAATTTTAGAATGAATCAAACTCATCGCAAAATAACTCTACCACAAATACTCCTAATGGAACAAAAGCTGCTGTGAAACGTTCTGCAGAGGAGTCAGAAAATACAGCTGGTAAAAAATCTCGCCTTGAAACCTCTCAAGGTAATATATTTATAATATGTGAATGTACTACAAACTTAAATTCAGTTTTTAGAAATATATTAAATTTTTTTTATTTTCTTTTGCATCAATCAATATTTTACCTTTCATGTTTTCGCATCATTAAATAATATCAAAAAATGCTTTTGTTTTATCAATTTTTTCATTCAAAATATGTTGTATTCTATACCTTAACAATGAAAGAAATTGCTACATAATAAACTTGCAAAAGTTGCATATTTGGGACAATTTATTACTGAAAATAATACCTTATACAACATTTTTGCTGGATATAAATGTTATTTTGTTTTACAAAATTGTTGAGATACTACATGAAACTGCTTAGATTTAATTGAAATTCTTATTTGTACAGTGATGATGCAACTATATGTCCTATACAGATTAATATAACTTTTCAATAGTTTTATGTTGCAATTCTAAAATTTTAAGGTAAAAAAATAAAATTCTACTGAAGATTTTTCTTACATTTTTGGAAGCTAGATATGATGCACATATAGAACCAGATATTGTTTCAAATATAAAAAAAATTGGGTGTTTGGGCATGCATTGAGGATGGATAAGAAAAAATATTTAAAAAAATCTTACACATATTTCGAAAATATTCGGTTGTATATGTGTAAAAAAATCTTACACATATACAACCAGGAAATAAAATTTATTTGCTAAGAGCTGTAAAGTTATCGCACCTAAATTTTTGTAATAACCAACTTAATTATATCACCTTACACAATATACAGTTTTCAAAATCCTGATTGTACTCAATCTCAAACTATACCTTGTACATTATAATCTCATGCTATTTCAGATTTTTAAATATCAAAATTTCAAGTATTTCATTATAATTACTTATACTACATAAGTACTACAAAATTATTAACTAGAAATTAAATATCGCACAGTTTAGAGCAGGAGACAACCAGGCAATAAAACTAAATTAGTATAATATAAACAAATTTTTATAAAACTTGGATTTTAATTAAATAGGCAGGGGCATTCGGCTAAAAAAAATCAGTGTGATACAGTCTATTCCAGAGACAACAGGCCAATAAAGCTAAATCTAAATAACATACATTTTTATGAAAAGTCTGGTTATAATTAAGCAGACTGTACAACTCACCTTAAAAAGCATCAGTGTAAATGCAGTCTGAACCCAGAGAGAACCAGACAATAAAGGTAAATCAATGATGTAAGTAATATACATTTTTTTGAAAAACCTTGAATTTCTAATTATATTATTAAGCATACAATTTTAGAAAAATTCAAGTTTTAGCATTACAATTCACAATAAATCTAAATACATGTAAATATTTTTACTCAATATTCAATAAATGACATACATTATTATACACAACAGTAATTTTAATCAAATAACACATAAACTAAAAATACTCATCTAATCATCACTTGCAGAATTCAAAAAATCATAAATTCAATTTATCACTATCCATATCCTTAACTCCCTGCACACTAATACTGAAAATTTTCAATTTGATATACTCTTTCAAAATGAAATAATTTACAACATTTAAATTTTAGCCATAAATGAAAAGTGCTTCAAGGGTTGCTAAAAGTCCAAACAAAGTTTGTGCATGCTCATTTCAGGTTATATCATAAAAGTGCAAGAATACATAGTGCAGTAAACTACAGTTTGGCCATTTATTGCTTTACTGGCTTCTAGAATTTAATAAAAATATTTTTAAAAAAACTTAAAATTATGTGAAATTATGAATTACGAACAAAATATCGATTAGAGAAAATACAGTAAAACATTTTAAAGGAGATCAAGGTCTGTAACACTATCATGATAATTGCTAGTCATCTGTCAGTTTAAATTCTTTCATTATTCTGCTATAGGAAATGTTTTTATTTATTATTGTTTTGTTATTCAATTATTTATGATGAAATATAAAAAATAAAACTAACTAACCAGGCAGGGATAAACTGCCTGGTTAATTTAATACTTCCTAAAAAGCTGAAAATAAATTTACTAAAATGGTTGATTTATATTTTTTATAAAAAATTTTGCAAGAAAAAACATAATTTTGTAATTTATAATTTTGGGGTAAATTTTACTTAGATTTTTCCAAAATATTGGCATATGCCTTAAAAGCATTTTCCTTTCAAATATTATTTTAAACATAACAATCCTAAAATATCATTGTAGATATATTATAATAAATTTTCTACTTATAGATAAAATATCAACAGATGAATCATTTGATTGGTGTGAAGCTTGTGAAAAAATACTGCAAAATTTCCCTACAGGTTTGCCAGAAAGACAATTAAGAAAACAGGTACATTGGCTTATTACATTTTACTTATCAGTTTTTACTGTTGTTAAAATGTTATGTTTTTTCCTTATTCTACAAAATTTTTCATTATTGAAATTTATCTACAAAACATACTGAAATAGATATAGCTATCATTAAACAGAATTACTTAAGTTTATTATATTCAGGAAACATTGATTTTTTAAATGTTTAGCTGATAAATATCACACTGAAATACACCCAAGTTAGATTATATTAACTAATCATTGTAGGGGAGAAAAAACAGAAATAGCTCTTACTCGTTCAATACCTCCACACACAATTTTCTATTGCTATTTATATGTAAATATGATTGAACAAAACTACAATTCTGAGTGAAGTTGTATTTTGAGAATAAGGATGATGAAGATTAAATTCTTGCATCTCACTTTTGTCAATTTAAGGTTCCTCCAAACCGAGGTGGGAACTCCTATTGTATTGTTGCCCCATTTGGTGTTAGTTCTCAAAGCCTATTAAAAACATCATTATTAACCTTTTGGGTGCACATTTATTTAAATAATTTTTTGCATTTGGAGCACATTTAATTTTTTTGTGGTAGAGTATTTTGTAAGAACAGCATATTTTATTCAAGAATTCATTTATTTCATTATATATTAACTTATGTATGATATTGGAATAAATTTAAATATTTAGTTGTTGTATTCACGGCGGAGGTACATCTCCAAAATAGAACAAACAAGTTTATTGTTTTTAGAGATGGTCATCGGGGTAGTGGTCGAAATTTAGTTTTATGACATGGTGGCCAATTTATACTTGTATGTGTTTTAATATAAAAGTTGCGGTGTCTTTAATTAAACACGCAACATTTAATCTGGCCACGTAATTTTTAATTTGTTAACCTCATGCGGTGTATACCGCATTAGTATTGCAAAAAAGAACATTATGGGTCAGTATAGCACAAAGTACACTGCGACAATGAAATTACTTTTCCTATTGTAACTGATACAAATTACTTTGAAATAAACAAGAATGAATATGTTAAATACTGTCTCATTTTCAACGACGTATCAGAACGTCATTTGCGACTTTGGCCAAATTAATGCATGACGTTCTGATACGTCAAATGCGGTCAAAGGGTTAATTGAAATCGCATGTTAATCAATCCCAAGAAATTAGCGAGTTTACCAGTTTTGGTGCATTTTGTTATGAAAATAAAGGTACTTACGCCATAAAAACAGCCACAAAGAGAGTTTTGTATTTCTCCGTAACAGATGCAAACATCATGTTACTTCCAGGTTTCTTAGAATAGAATAAGGGTTAGTTCAAATGCTCAACGAAATTGACATTGAAATTACACTAGCCGTGTTAAGGAGAATTAATTAACTGCCTGGTGATTCTAAAGAAATAATTATTTTATTTACATTTTAGAGTTCAGCTTATTTTATTCGCACTAAAAAATTAGGAAAATACCTTGCGAATGTTAGGTGTTTTTACATTTATTATTCATTAAAAGTTCAAAAATGATTATCAGTATTCAAATCAAATTTGAAATAAATGAATGATCAAAACTATATCTAGAAAAGCTTTGGTTCAATTAGATTTTATTTCAATAATAAGATATAGTTTCTCTTGATTTATGAGACTTGATCCATTGACTTATGAGATTTTTGAATCAGATTGCAACAAATAATTAAGGAGTATAATTTTAAAAAATAGTTTATGATATAAAAATATTAACTTTTTTAAAAATCTAACTATATGTATTAATCATTACATCTATTGGTGTTTTTCCATTATACCTCAGTACAATAATCACCATACAGGAAAAGAAAAATCGAAAATTACTGTCGTAAATACTCCATTTGCATGGATCATATATTATTTTAAAAGATTTATGTTTTTAGAAACTATTAAAAAATGATACAAACATTTTATGATTATGTTTTATAAGTTAAGTAATTATCACTTATTGGCAAAACTTATTTGAACTCCAATGTTTATTTCTGGTGGAAATTGTTTAACATTCACATCAGTGATTGACTGTCTAAGTATAATTTTGTAAGTTTAAATTTAATTTTGTTACATTGAAAATAGCCTTTTTTCAGTGAAACAAAATTTAACTTTGCTGTATTTGTGTATGTGGGTTTTTTTTTTTTTTTTTTTTTTTTTTTGCTCTTGGTAAATTGTGATTGTAATGCTCCTTTTAATGGACAAAACTATCACCAAGCAGTCTTTAGCTATGTTCAGCATTTAGCTTGTTTAAAATTGTTTATCCCTTTTAATCAAGTTTTGCACAAAAAAAATTCGTTGTGTATATATTAGATTTAAAATAAAATTTTGAGACAGTAAAATCATCGTATCTACGTTTTTTTCCTCTCTCTCTATAAGAAACATGATATTTCCTTAGGATCAAAACGGAAAAGTACCCATCTTATTTTTGTATAATCAGATTTACTTAGAACTTGAAAGAGAGATTCATCTGATCACATTATAAGTGCTTACATTCTAACTTTATTACCCAATATCAGTGAAATTTAATATGTTATAATTTGAAGTATGCATTCATTAAAAAGTCAGTATTCAATTTTTAAAATGTGCTGTAACATGTGATTTTTTTTTAAAATCGAGAATGGCAGTTTTTTCATGAAATTATCCAATACAAAATTGCTTCTTTTTTTTTACGTTAGAGTATAATATTATTTTCATTAGATTTGTAGATTTCCTAATTTGTAAATTCCTGTTGAGGGTAACTTGTGGCATACAGCACCAAAATATGACAATGTCAATCGAATTCTCCTCTCCCTTCTCCAAACAGCATTCTCATTTTGAAGTACAATAGCTCTTTCTGAATCTTCCCTTTCTTTCTCTGCAAGAGCTAGATTAGCCAATAATTTCGGTTTTTTTCCCTTTGTATTCATCACTCGGTAAATCTCTCTTCTCAGCACTGGGCCATAATTTTTGTCGTTACCTTGAAAAATCTTTACGAAACATCTAGACTTTGATTTCTTTCACTTTATTTAATTTATTTATTTTCAAACTACTTGCAGTATTTTCCTGGGCTATATTTTTGTTAAATGTTTTGTGCATTTCAAATTTATACATGTGTGTATATATATATATATATATATATATATATATATATATATATATATAATTTTAAAAAAGGTCAAATATAATCAATTGTATGTTGAAAATGACAGGAAAAATTTTCATATTTTTAAAGAAAAAGAACTTTTAATCAATTAAATGAAAATGCAACACTTTTACATGTTGAGCCATTTACAAATGCTGTACATTAATATAGTATGTATTTATATTGCGGTAAATGAAAATCATTGTTTGCTGAATATCACATTTAGAGTAAGCTGTTTCACTGTCCTCTTCTGTTTTCAGCAGCCAAGTCATGCATCCGCATGACAGTAAGAATTTGCAAGTGGTCACTCTCGGGTTGATGGTTTATTCACTTCAAAGCTGTAAATACTTCGCTAGTTGATGGTCTCATGTCTGTTTTTACTTAGACATTGAGGTCATCTTCTTAATCAACACTTTAAATAAGTTTACCATCATTTGAAATCTTGTACCCCACTCTTAATCCTTTCTCCTATATCTTCTGCACTAACTTCTAAGTATCCAAGAATTTTGAAAAAAATGTTTTTGAATTCCTCAAGTGACATATCTCATTCTCATCTTCACCATCTCTTTCTTTTCTTGAGTTTTCCTTTTTCACATTTACATTCTCTTATTCAACCTTAATTTGATTTTTAGAAATTTTGAAAGCGAATTGGAAAATTAGCAATTCGAATAGTTGGAGGTCTACTGTAGTACATTTTATTATAAGCAATATTATTCCATTATGGTATAAACATTTTCATTATCAATAACAGCAGATTACTCAATGATTTTGATAAGGATACTTATTAGAATATTTCTCAATTTGGCTGTAAGATTTGTATCCAATAAACAACATAACCATTAATTCATAAAAAGTATGATTTATTTTTGTAAATATTATCAACAAAGGAGATTGGATAAATTTTTTTTAACTACTTTGAATTAAGTAAAAGGTAACCTCTGTTTCATTTATTTGATTGAGCATTTTATCTGAGAAACAAAAATAGTGTACTTTGAACTATTATTATTGTCTTTAATGGATTTTAGCTTAAAAAAATAGTATAATGGGATTATATATGTTGGATAATTAAGTTAGAAATTTTTATAACTTGTAAAGTTTCTTGTATATCCAAACAATATTTTCTATTGATATGTTGAATTATTTAAATTTAGTATTGTTATATATTCTGAGAGGTTCAATTCAGTCAGATGTAACTTACTAAGCAATACATGGGCAGAGGAATAAACATGCAAATGAGATATTGCAACTCTGATAAAAAAAATATTAATGGTGAATTCAAAAACAATATTGATAAATGGGCAGATCTTAGCACACTTGATTTTGACCCAGTAAAAAGCTAATTTTGTGATTAAAGTAATGCAAAATGTTTGGATTTTTTGACACTGCTATTCCTAAAGTGTGCGGCAAATGTATTACTAAAAAAAAAAAAAAAAAAAAAAAAAAAAGCATGCTTTTAGCTGCCATGAACAACTTGTAGAATTGTGAGATTAGGGATGATCAGCTTGTATCATAAACAATAGATAAGCCATGCACGAAATTCCAGTGATTAAATTTTACTGCAAATTGATATTTTTTGATAATATTCTGAATAACTTTTTCTAATCCTTGTAATGTACTACTCTTTTGTAATATCCTCATCTTGGAAATATTTTCCGTTTATTTGGTTTTATACCTGTAAATAAATTTATTAAAACTTTTTTCCTGTTTAGTATATGTTTGCTAATTTTTGTAATTTTTCTGCTTCTCGTTCCCTATGTCATATCTATTTATTTCTAGGTTGAAATGAATACCTCAGTGTTCTTTACATAGCATGGGAAATTAAGTTTGTGGAAACTTCTGTTGCACTGTGTATTTTAGCTTATTTATAACAAAGTATAATACAGTTTTTACATTCCTAAATATAATTTTTATCGTAATTATGCTTTGTGCATTGGTATTGTTATGAAAGACTGAAAAAAAGGGTTCAAAAATTTTAATATTCTTGGCAGGCTTTTCTTTTTCTTATTAACGTTTTTTCTGTGCGGAAAACAAATTTAATGTATTACACAAGTATTTCTAAAGTGTGTCAAATTAAAGATTTACTTTAAGAAAACAATGAAACACTGAATTGTGCATTTAAGTGTAAGCGACAATAATGTGCTGCACAAATTAGTAAGGAATTTTAGAGAACTTTTTCTGTGGGGAATGTGGTTCAGTCAATTCAAAAGTACTGCCATTTGTGTTGTGTCAATTTAGAAATACATTTGGGATATATTTAGTTTTACTATAGTATCAGATATAGTTTTCAAGACTTGTATGTCTATTTTAGTTATGATTTAGCTTCTTCAAAATTTTTACACTGTTCCTTATATTTAAAATCTAATTTATTAATACTTATTTTGTGAGTGGTATGAATTATTTTATTAAATGTCATATTCTTAATATTGTTGAAGAATTAAATTAATACATTGAGTAAGATATTAATTCATGCTATATGTGAAAGTAAAAATGTGTAATTTCTATATTTATTGAATTTCTCATTCATTATTTCTAATAATTTTATCTCTTATGATTTCATACTTAAATTATTCGATTGTTGTTGTAAGAATAATTTATACTTTTAATCATGGTAAATAATGATTTTTAAAATTTTTTTCAGGTGGTAGCACAATATAAAGCACAATCAGGGAGTAAGTGTCCCCTTTCAAAAGCAGAAATAAAGAAGAAAATTAGAGAATTGTTAACAAATAATTCTATGTTCTCTGTTTATGTAGATAATTCTGAAAAATCTGTATCATTACATAATTATTAAATTATTATATTTTATTTATTTTTGCAGTTTTCAGAATTTGTATTTTTATGAATATATGAGAAGTTACTTTTTTAGAAAATAATTAGTAATCATTATTTCTCATTGTTTTAAAAATAAATTAACTATAGTTACTTTTATAAAATCAAATTCAGTGACATTAAATAAGCATGTTGAAAAATATCTGAATTGCGCAAAAAATGTGGCATTGTCTTACGATATTTTTATGTATATAAAGCATATGTATGTAAGCAAATAATTATACTAAATAAGAAATGCCTCCCCCAATATAAAACTATTTTATTTTCAATATGCCTTGTAGAAGGATTATAAAAATGAAATCATTGTAAAGGAATTCGGACAGGTTTGCTACTTTATTATTTTATTTATAAGAAAATAATCAAAGGAATTAAATTTAGTAATTTTCTCCATAAAGTATCTAAAATTATCTTTTAAATTAAGGTTGAAATTCTAGAATTAATAGCTTGGTTTTATATCAAGGCTGGCAGCCAAATGGATAACGTTTTGGCATTCAATTTGGGTTTAAATCCCACCTTGGGCTTGGATATTGTTTGTTGTTCAGAATCTACTTAAAATCGTAAGTCAAGATCTCTAATTACCCTTTGTGTGTAAAGAATGATTATATAGTAACAAAAAGAATATATCAAAATTAAACTAGGTGTTTTAACTTAAAAAAAAAAAATTGATTTTTAGCTTTAAAATTTTTGCTTTTTGTAAGTAATGTCAGTATTTTTGGATGACTACAAAAGATAAAGGTTCAGTTGTGGAAAAATTAATATTTCTTTGGGTAAATGTTTGAATGGTATGAAAAGTAGCTGAACTTCAGGTTTTCACACTTGCTGATTTGGTCTGTCCCGTCCTGAAGTAATAGATATAGAAGATTCCATATATGTTTACAACAGCTGATCAACATAATTTATCAAACATTTGCACACATTATATTTTATAGAACTACCTTTATTATTTTATTGAGAGTAAGGATTAAAAAATTTGGGAATAAGAATAACAAAAACTTATAAAATTAACTGTTCATTTATCAGGCTCATCAGAACATATTTTTAGACCCAATCATGCTAGAAATATTTACGACACGTTCGGAGCAATTTTTTGAAATACGCTGCATATATACATTGTAACCATTTTTTCTTATTTAATTTTAGAAAACATTAATATTGAGCCACTAATATTTGATATATGCCAATATTATTCTTTAGAAATGTTAAATATGTATACAATTTTAAGCACACATTTTTTTAAAAAGTGCTACATCAAAAACTATTAAACATTTTTGAAAAAAATTAGTACCAAATAATATATACGTTGTTATCTAGGGCATGTAAAATTTTAAGTTTTTGTTAAAAAATTAAGTCCAATTGAATATTTATACTGAAATTTCTGCCAAATTTTCTATGCCATTATTCGAATAACTGGCCATAATTTGGGAAATATTTAAGTGATTAAAATTCTTTTAGTACATTCTCTATAGAGAACAATATAAAAATCAAGCTCATGAAATTTTATAGTAATATTATGAAAATATTTAAAGTTATCATTTTTGAAGCATGCAAATTATAGGCAAAAACCAGTTCTGAGAAAATCCCATTTAAAGATTAAAGTATTGTGTCTTTATAAGAAATTCTCATATTTGCTGATTAAATTTTTTGTTTGATTTGCTGATTGATTTCCTGAAAATTAATTTTATATACATTTTAAGAGCTTACTAAATTTATATTTGAACAATTAAACATTGTTTAAACTAATTTTTAACATCATTTTGGCCCTTTATAAGCCCACTTCCTGTTCTTTAAATGTCCACTTCTGGTTTCCTAATCTTTACGAAATCCTACATATCTCGGGATCTAATTAATGTAGAGACGAAAGCAAACCTGTTTTGGAAAGCCATTTAAATTCCTTATTTAACGAAAGAATAAAATTTATCATTTTTGGTCAAAATTGACGTTTTCAACGTGTACGGGTACCTTAATTGCTGAGTCAAAGACTATTTTAATGCTCTACCTCGAAAATTTGGGTGAAATATTAAATTACCTTTCAACAGCCTTATAGGTCTATCAGGATTTTTCATAAATAATGGATTGTATTTATGTGTTACAAGGGAAGAAACCAGAAAATCTCCCCAGCATCCACCCAAAATAAATTAGCATGCAAAAGTTCAACATCTATCTTCCATTGCTCAACAGTAGTTGGAATTGAATTCTGGACTTTTTATTCTAAAGAGCGATGTGTGTTCTTCCATTAAGCCATAGTGAGCCCCAAATATTTGATTATCATAAAGAGGTTAGTACATTTCAAGGTAAATGCTTTGGTTTCGTCTAGTAGATTTGAAGGATAACCATTAGTCTCGTTTTTATTATGTAATTCATATTCATATTTATATGAGTAGAAAAATTCGGATCATAGTTTTACTGTACGGTCACCCTTGGCGCTTTTTTTTAAGCCAAATTTGGGGAACATTCGGACCGCCTTATTTTTGTCTGATGCGATTCTCGCGAGATGCTCAGCTTGCCTCGCGAGACAAGTCTCATACTATCATCTACGAATTTTCAGATATCGTTTTTAACCTTTCTTCGCATATAAAATTCTGTTGATTAGAGTAAAATAAACAAAATTTGTGGTAAACCAAATATTGTCGCCGATATTTTATTTCAACAGGTTGTCTGCTGTGCGTTACTTTTTTTCAGCTATTATCTTATAGAATATGTGTGTGGAGGGAAAAAAAACAATAAAATGTGTAATAAATTCTTTGCGTTCATTGATTCCATTATACGGGTCTACCCGCCAAAAACATCTGACCCGGAGAAGGCAGTAGCGGCTTCGATGGCAAGATAGGAGCTGGAGAGAGGTATTTTTATGGTTCATTATTTACATAATTAACTTTATTTAAATTCTCATGGGTTTAAAATATCCATGACGTCAGATAACGTTTCATCTACGTCACACATCGTATTGGGACGGAATTGTAAATCCTAGTTGTTGACGAATTTGCTGCTTCCCTTCATATCGCATTCTTCGAGCGAAAGTAAACTAGACGAAGTTTACCATCAAATATTGTTGCAGTTCATTTTGTTAATGAAACGATTTCGGTTCGGTGTAGAATCGGGTACCACTTGTGGTTTGGCGATACATTTTGACGATAAACTTTAATTCTTTGGTAATCCTGGCAACCTCTCTTTGTGTAGCGGCCATTTGTTAGTCACATCTTGGCACCTTTCCTGGTGTCAAAAAAAAAAAATCGAAAGGTACCCGATTATAAACTTTTGCCACGATTTCTTATGTAAAGACCAAAGCATCGGTTTGAAAAGTCGTTTTTCATTGATTCAAGCAACATTAACATGTTAACAATTGTAAAAAAAATCACTTTATAATTGTTTAAATCGGCAAAGACGATTTGAATTTTTAAAAATTTCATTAATAGAATTTTAAATTAATAATTGCAATATTTGTAAGCAAACTATTTTAAATCTTAAGACTAATGTCTTGCTTTTGCCAACATAAAAAATTTTCTAATTATCAGTTTTTTTAATTTTTTAATAATTGTTTATTGAATTATTGTCACTTTATTTGTTTTTAAGCATTACATTTCATATATTACTTCAGTTTTGAAAATATCCTACAAAGTATGTCGGATCTGAAAAAGATCTAATTTTTGACAGCATGGACCAGGCACACAATTTTTTTAAAGAATAGAATTTGAAAAATTGTGCGTTATGATGCATTAGTTATCAGAAATGATTTCGAAAAGATGGAGACAAAACATTCTTTTCCCAGAATTGGTATCATTACAACTTATAAAAAATCTAAAATTTATTTACACAAACCTTATAATATATAAAAATTAACAGAAATTTACAAATGGGAATATTCTAAAGAATCATTTACTTTTCTAATTTTTAAATGATGTAAGTCCAATTTTTATTATTTCTTTTTTACTACATTTTCCGGAGAAGTTAGCCTACGGGACTTACAACCGAATATTTAACATTCTTGCCTTCGCGGTTTAAGTGTTCGTGGGTTTGAACCCCACACACATATTTTTTTTTACCTCTTGGATATTATTTCAGTGATTCGGAATCCACTTTAAGCTGCAGCTCCCTATCTAATTAGTGCTTGTTTGCAATTAATTACCGTTAGTGAGAAACAAATCAAACCTGAATAACTTCCCAATATAAATTTTTGAAATACTATCAAGCATTACGTTCGATGATATCTTGTTATTGATAATTTTTAATATTGAAGAAAGTGAATTCCACATGCTTGCATCATCAAAGTGATGATTTACCTTTTCATCTAAAATAATATATTGATTCAAAGGAGTAAATAAGCTTAAAAAAATTCTGAAGTCTTTGAAACTACAAATTATAGATTTGAAATATTATGCCCCATAAAACAAAGTAATCGTTAATTTCTGAAAATTTCCCCTAGTATGAAAAATAAATTTTCATAAAATTTTGTGTTTTCTGACAAAGAATCAAATAGTAAGTTAGTACGAAACTTGTACCTCTACCAATCAAAATATGGCAATTATTGGGTATTTGCGGGAGGATATAATCGTGTCACACAAGATATCTTCTCAAAGAACATATTCTATCGGATATAAATTAGATACGCTGGCCATTCCATTCGAGTAATATCATCCCTTTCCAGTAACTGCTGAACAGCCGAAGTATGACCAGTTTTTGAGCTTACTGTAATATTCTAAATAGTGGTGCCGATACAAAGGGATGCAGCTCTTAGTACGGTGGAAAAATTCGCCAATTTTGTGAAAACGTCAGAACACAGTAAGATGTGACACTTGTCGCTCCGTTGCTGTACTGATGAACAATGACAATTGCTGACTGGTATCAGTCTCTTTTCGCCTGCAGGACGATATACCAGTCTTCCACTGCAGTTATTTTCCTGGGGCGGTTACCACCATCCTTTTATAATAGCCGTAGCTTTGGTTTGGAAGTCTTTCCAAGTGCAGGAAACGACATTTTTGTTGATTCCTATGCTAACTCTTTGGTCACACTCAATACTCTTCCTCCAGATTTCCGATCATTCTAACGTGGAAAACAACATGTGAAGTCATCCAGGTGGTTTGTTGTAATTATATTCTATAGATGAATTCACTTTCGCTTACAGAGAATGTCTTTAACTGTGTCCCTGTCCTGGATATTATTGAAGTCTTGAGATGCGAGCATCGACCGATCGCGTTTCGCTTTCACTCAGTTAACCAGTGACGTGGCCGTTGTTGCACCAGCGTGCTTCCCTAGTACCTTGCCCCGATTTGAGCTCTACCAGTTAGATAGAAGCAGCCATGTGGAGTCTTCGTGATTTTCGAAGCAGAAGAACCCCCAATACTTGGCCTGCTACCCGAGGGGTATCATTTCACTTGGAGGACATTGCGGTCACGTGCCCTAGCCGCCTTTGTCGAACAAAACGGATCTTCTTTCGGCTGGGATTCGAACTTACTACCTTCCGAGAATGAGACTAACCAATTAGGCCACCGCTGCGCAGTGACGTGACAGCCTAGTAGTTAAGGCATCGGCCGAAAGGGCGGGGCTCAATTCCCAATCCTGCTAAAGACTTACCGAGTACATATGATATACGTGCTCGTTAAATCTGTGGAATCGAAAGTCTTACGGTCGGTCGTTGAGCAGTTACCATAAGTTTAATGATCTGGAGCAAATTCCCTCTTCCTGCAGATCAAAATCAAAATTGAGGAAGTAGATCCGCCGGTGGTGCCATCTATCGGAGAAATGCTTTGAAATGAAAAAAAGTCGTACTTTCACCTTTGTGGTGCTCTGGGTAAAGGAAAGACGCACCCTACTGACTTAAATTCGCATAACCGACCGCAAAAGTGAGTTTGGCTTGTCGAAGTGTCATGAGTAACGACAAAACCAGTGACGTATAGTTTTTGATATTTACATGTGAAAAACCTTTCTATTCAATTGCGTGTTCCTAGGTAATGATCGCATGAACCACTTTTTTGCATTTTCATGGTATTTACTTAAAATTTGTTCCTTAAGTTTTGCACAGAGTGTATTTTGAAGCCTTATATGAGGATAAGCACCTTTCTAGCTAGGAGAGTATCGGGTTCGATACCCGACTTATCTGAAATCGTCGGTTTGAGAGAAACTATGTAATGTAAATGATCATAGCCTCCAATGATCCTACATCAGTAAGAGGGTGTTTCCTCAATCGTCATCCTCATCAAGTGACCGTGGCTCTCAAACATTACAATGATAATAAATTTCATCTATTCATTTTCTGTCTCTACAGTCGGTTGAAATAAGCAGCCAGAAATGTTCTATTACAAAGGAAGACGATTGTGGGAGCGGAGTAAAGCAGAAGACAGCATGTATATTTTAAGATGATTTGATTCATTATTTAGCTTCGCCTTTCAGAAAAGCCATATCTTTTACCATAAAAAATCAACAAATATAAGTTAAATAAAATAGTGGTAGTTTGATTCAATTTATTTATAGAGATAATTTCACATCTATCTTTTGTTGCAAACACATTTAAATATAGAATCAGTTTAATAAGATAAATGTACGCTGTTATAATTCTCTACAATTTTTGTAAACCTGTTGTGGGATTGTCTGTTGAAATTTTCACTGTAACCTCCACAGTACTTGAGAAAACTAAGGGAAGAAATCTCGGTTCAAGGAGGATTTTTCTCACTGACTTGGTGTGTAGCAGGTGGTCCGCGAGCCACTAGTTGCTCCTTGTATAACTTATTATTATCTATACTATAATCTATTATAGTTACCCATGAATCACTATCTTAGGCTTACAGTGTTAGGAGAAGGATCTTCACAGCACAAGTTCCCTGGTTCGATCCCAGACATTTTTGAGCCATGCAAGGGGGATGCTGTGCTCTTGTTTTATGTATGCTCGTCTTTCGGGGTGGTTTTTCAGAAGTTTTCAGTGTTTCCTCCCAGGCAACCCGTGATTACGGCCCATTATCTATGAAACCCTCCCGAAAGACAAATTATTCAATGGACATTAAATGCCTTTCGCAGCGGCCTTTGCTTGTTAGGCAATCTCCTATGTGATGTCTAGACGCAAACTTATATTATTGCATTTTATTTAAAGATAAATTTTATTGTTGTTGTTTACTAATTACACTTGGACAAGCCAAGCTCGCTATGTCTTGGCTATGCGAATTAAGTCGATTGGAAGCGTCTTTCGTTTTAACCAGAGCACCATGAAAGTGAAAGTACGACTTTGCTCAACACACATGCCATAGGGACCCGTTTATAGGTTAGGCAACCATTCACACCCCATTCATACAAGGAAAGGACAAAGACAGGATAGATAGAAAGAGAAACTACTACCATGCCCGAACCGGGATTCAAACCCAGGACCTCCTTATCCGCAGTCAGGCACGCTGACCACTAGACAAGTTGGTCGGCCTAAATTTTGTAAATTCTGCATTCGTTAGGTTTTTTTTTTATGAAGCTTTTTCAATGCATTCTAACTTTTGATTATTGTTGCACGCAACAATAAGAATATTGCTATTTAAAATTCAATGAAAAATATTGCAACATATCCGAAAAAACTGAGCACAATATTTGCTTGAAGCATAAATATTAGTTCTCGACAGAAAAATATTATTATTAAATGTGTTTGGGGGAAAAATAAATAAAAGCCTTTTACTGGCATTTATGACAACACATAAAGAAACTTAGTCACACTCTTGGAAAGTACATGACTATGTAATTATTAATATAAAATGAAATAAAATTAATGTATAACTTATGAAAAAATATTTAGCTTAATATTGCTCTACACTAAAGTCCTATGTTAATTACATAAATTAAATTATAGGTTAAATTATATAGTTCAGCGTTTTTCTGAAAGAAGCATGTTTAGATTGACCTCTTGGCGGTCAATTTTTGTACACGAATTCTCATTTAAATACAGCTTAAAGTGGATTCCGAGCCACTGTTAGCAACCTCACCAGAGCTGAAAATCAAATCATGAAATGTGCGGTAACCATTCAGTTGCCGGTTCAGCACCAGAGGTACAGATAGATCTCTTCTAGCAGAGTGTTCAGTCAAGCATTCAATGACGCTTACGTAAAATGCTTCTTTCGTTTTTTATAGTTTACTCTATTCGTATTTTTGTTTCTCTGGTGATGTTAATGCTTGAATAACGTTTTTACTTAGTTGGTTAGATTTTGCTCACGATAGAGATCTTCAATTTAATATAAAACACATAACATATCCAAGTTATTGCAAACGGAATTGGCGATGAATGATCACAGTCGTTGAGTTTTCTATTCAATAATTCATAAGTAGACTCACAATTCAAGGATGGATGTTTTATAGTTTCAAAATTCATTTTAAATTGTGTGGTGGCTTTGTTAAAAAAAGGCGTCTTTCTGGTGTTCAGAAGGTAAGGGTTCAATACCTGTCCCAGCAGAAAACTACCAAGCTGAGAGACCCACACCTCGCAAAGTCTTGGTAGAGGAGCCAACTCAGAGCATGGTTCTAAATCACGAGATTGTTGGTTGTGTTTAGCACCGTTTGTTCTCCTAAACAGGCACACCTTAACATATCGCAATAATTCACCAAGACTGTAGTTCTTCATCGCATTTACTCTCATGGGCATAAAATTAATCCCAAAGCTTCAAAAACAAACCAATCTACAACTAGCAACCACGCCAATAAGACAGTTCAACTCATAAATTATTAACAAGTATTAGAAAATCCTCAAAAAAAAATATGTAGAAGAAATCCAAATTATTGTTCTGTTTTTCGAGCTGAGCTATAGGCAATTGAAGAGGCTTTAAATTTCTGTGTTACTGAGGGTATAGTCTCTGATATCTGGATCCTTAGTGATAGCCGAAGCTCCATACATCTGGCCAAGTGGTGGCGGCATGGTGACATAACAACAACTAAAATAGTACAACATCTTACTAATTTGAAAGCCTGTACCATAGTCTTCCAGTGGGTGCCATCTCATGTTCATGTGTATGGGAACGAAGTTGCGGATCAGTTAGCCAAGGATGGAAGCCTACAGAATATCATCATTGGAGACTGCTTGTCGTCCTCAGAGCTGACCTCTAGAGTTAGGATGGCTATCAATGCTACTTTTAGGGATACCATTCCTACCCACGAATGGTACACATGCAAACATCCTGGTTCCGCACTAGTGGGTAAACACAAGAGATGCAGCCAAACGGCTTTGACAAGACTGCGAAGTGGCCACCTGCTTGCTCAGAGACACGTCTCTGGTACCAAGGTCTACCCTCTCTGTCCCAAATGTCGAGTGGTTCAGGCCTCCCCATCTCATATTCTTCAGTGCATTGGGTGTGAGAGAGGGGACATGGAGTTGAGACCGGAGGTGGTGCTTGAGAGACTGACTATTTTTGGATTCATGGGGCTGGTGTGATGGTACTGTCATGCCAGTCGGGGATAAGCAACAACAACAACAACAGAAAATCCTCTGGTGTTTGGAAGAAAGTAGGTTCGATACCAGATTCAACTATAGATCCTCATGTTGAGAGTGCCACACATCGCAAAGTCCTTTCACTGGGATGGTTGACAGAGAAAACTACCAGTTCGCATATCGACTTCGCTAGTATACAGTTCTAAATTAAGAGATATTGAATAGTAGCGAGTTCAATACACGACTCAATTGAAGATCTTGGTGTTGAGAGAGCCACATACCACAGGGCCTCTCGCCTTACGCTGGTGTGAAGTAGAGAGGAAGTTGTCAGCTCTCTATCGACTTTGTGAACTTGGCAATAGTTCTAAAATATGCCAGGAGAGTGACTGAATTTAGTGACTTTTATCTGGCAAAATAGGCTGCCCGTGACATATCGCAATAACTTACCAACATGTAGATTTTTGTCAAATTACATTTTGTGTGCATAAAAGTAATCTCACAGAATAGCAAACCAAACCGAGCAGACACTTGCCCAAAGTGGAGAATCAGAACATAATAATCTTAGAAATTCTACCCCGATAATGTACTAGTTTCCCCCCCCATCAATGTCCGAATGGATTTAGGCTATACCTATTCAGCGAATGTGATTGCATCTTATACAAAGGGGCACCCAGTGGGTGTGCCATCTTCACCCAGAAAATGAAAGGATAAAGAAACATGCACAGAGGGAGAAAAGAATATCCATGCCCGAATTGGGATTCGAACCCGAGACATACTGCTTCGAAGTTAGGGGCACTAACCACTCCGCCATCCATTGGCTAATATATTAGAAGTGACTCTAAATTTAGACGTTTTCATTTCATTATTTCAATATTTTTAACGAACTTTATTTATTTTGACGAATGAACGGAAATATCAGTTAAACTGAATATCAGCGTAGGAGTGTGGGTTCGATTCCCACCGTGGCCCTGGGTGTTTTCTTCGTTATTCTTCTGTGGTTGTACATCTGTCATTGTGCTATTTGTCCTATTATCGACGAAGACTTACAAGCGGATCTCAAGAATCAAGCATACAAGTCTGAATATATGTAATGTAATAAATAAATAAAATAAATGAATATCAGATTCATAAAATCAATAATGCTAGACTTTTTTTATTAGAGAAAAGGAAAATATTTATAAATAACGGCAAAATAATATGCAAATAAATGGCAATAAACAAGTTCGAGTTCACAGTACCCTTAGCCATTAATCATATTCGCTACCGAATTGAAGTTTATCTCGTGCGGTGTCCTAATTATAGTAAATATAAATTTACCGGCATTAACTTACAGTTCCAGCCGCATCTTTTCATTTTTTTTACTTTACCCGCCGGCTGCAACCTGCTGCTATTCACCTGTCGCCATCCGGTTCACCTTTCTAGAACGATTTCAAGGTCGAGGGTAGATGTCGATTCAAAATATTACCGCGCGTGCTGCTATGAGTTCTATGTTCCGAAAACTGCAGACGAGAAAAAAGAAGCTATCCAAGACTGTGTGAAAATTCACATCCCTTTTTATTTCGAAGGAAAAATTGTTTCAGACGATATTTGGATGCTGAAAAATATTCCAAAGAAAGGTTAGTGTTTTTCTTCTCTTTCTCTTGAATATTACACTTAATTTATAAGAATTTTTTAAATTTAAAATTTGAAAAAAATATTACAATTGGAATATTTTGGAATTTGTAATAGTAAAATCGCATAAAGGGAATTTATGATTTTTTTTGTTTACGAAATTAATAAAAATGGCGGCAAATTTATGCTAGCGTTTAAAGATATATAAATTTTTGCTATATATTTCTTGAGAGTGTTTGGCGACAGATCGAGTCGAGGATTAGGTCTTATCTCATTTTTCAAGACCGTACATTTTGATTGCACTTTGAAAAGCTGGATCTCCATTGGGAGCGAAGTACGTCAATCAAACAGGGGAAAACAAAAATGTTCCAATCAAAATGAAAATTCATTTACTACAAATCTTCACTTTGTATTTCGTTTTTTGATGTAAAATAATGCTGTTTCAACACTTCATTAGCATTAGTGAAAATTTTTTTTGTGTGTGTATATTGACAAATAGAGGGTGAGAAGATTATTTTTGCTATTATAATGATAAAATATAAGTCCATGCACTTCATTCTAAAAGACAGTAAGTACAAGGCTCATCTTAGCCTAGAAGCAAGAGGGCGAATTTTTCAAGATGAAGACCACTCAAGATTTGAATAGTTGCTTTGAATATGTCGTTCTGTACTCGCTTCTTGCATTTGAGGGCTCTTATTGGGATCTATGAAACAACTATAAATGATATTTTGAACTATTTTAAGCATTCACTACCAAAAGGGTAGGAATCCAACCCATGCATGTCGAAATGAAGGCGAATATTTAGCTACCTGCTCAATTCGTATCAAATTAAAATTTACTAATAAAAAAATTCCTCATGTTATTTCGAAATTTATTTGAATGCAATAAATTTTTAACCGAGATGAATTTTTTAAAAATCTTCGAAAGTCGATCAAAATGATGTTATGAAAATTAATCTATCTATCTATCTATCTATCTATCTATCTATCTATCTATCTATATATATATATATATATATATATATATATATATATATATATATATATATATATATATATGTGTGTGTATATAAATTAATATATAATTAATACATAAAATTAATTATAAATTGCAAATAAGCATTTTCAGTCATCCGGTTTCAACAGTTGAAATTTCTTGTAAAAAAATTTAGTCTGTTTTTAAAACTTTAAATATCTATCTATCTATTTACATATATTGATTTACTAAGAAAAGGAGAAACCAAATTACATAATTTATAAAAAGGCTTGAAGCTGAAAAAATATTTAACGATTTTTTCTCATGATATGATTTAGAAATACTCAACCTAAATGCTAAAAAATCGATAAGGAAGATTTTTTTTCACAAAAAATTGCATGAATATTTACATTTCTGATTTTTAAATATTACTTTCACATATTGCTATCATATTAAATTGAGAAATTATACTATTTATTATATTATTAAGAGGTTGGAAGTTATATACTCATAAATGATGAATTATGAAAATGATTGATTACTTCCTAAAGGAAATTGAACTATTACCGTCTTTTAAGAAGTATTCTATGTAGAGTATAATTGTATACCCAAATAAAAAAATACCTTCGATCAAAACTTTTAATAACATATATATATATATATATATATATATATATATATATATATATATATATATATATATATATATATATATATATTACTTAAGCAAGTCAAAAAATAGGTGTGGTCAGTTGTCAAAAGTAAAATAACAGCGAATTGTTTATAGGAATTGGATTGATATTGCGTACGATCATTGCTTGTTTTAAAGACGTATTGGAAAATAATCATCTGTATATAATCTGCATAATAAAAAATACTTCTTTCAATACTTATAGATAGACCAAACCTAAGCCTGTCATATCGATTGTCATTATTTACATAATTTATGCCTTTTTTGATTATATTATTTTAATTTATTATAAGCTGGCATGATATTTATGCCAGTTTATAAATTTATACTCTTTTTTAATAAAAAAGGTTTTGCATTAATCAATTTATATTGTTCTTGTTAATTGAAAAATATATTTTCTTAATTAAGAAAAAAGTGCTATTGTATACGAGATAAGAAATGGCATGCTTTCTTTTCTGTACCAAAATTTACAACTTAGAAATTCTATATATCATCGCCTTTTTCTTTTGAGATTTGCGAGTCTTGATTTCTGATCATATATCGCCAATTAAGATTTTTTTGAAGCCAAAACCAATAGACTGAAAATACTTCCTACCTATAAAATACCAATACTTTGTTTGGCAACAAATGTGATGTGTATCAGGAGTGTATTTTCTCTCACAAATGTATTATAACAAATAATTTTATTAGTTTTTCGAGGTAGAGTATAACTTTTATTCGATACAATTACAACTTTTAATTGTTTTTTAGGGATGAAAAAAGAAATACTTTCAGTCATGATGAAACAAATTGTTAGCCGCCCAACTTGTCTAGTGGTCAGCGTGCCTGACTGCGGATAAGGAGGTCCTGGGTTCGAATCCCGGTTCGGGCATGGATGTACTTTCTCTCTCTATCTATCCTGTCTTTGTCCTTTCCTTGTATGAATGAGGTGTGAATGGTTGCCTACCCTATAAACGAATCCCTATGGCATGTGTATAGTGAAGAAGTCGGACTCCACACCAAAATAGGGTTCAGTTGAAAAAGTGGAGCAGCGCACCCCATATTGCCAGCCTAGCTAGCACACAACAACAACAACGTTACCACAAAGCAACATATTTTTTCTATTTGACAAATTTTTCAGGAAAATTATTCTTATAAAAATAAAAAATACTTACCAATTAAATCTATATAATGTATATATTTTTTAAATCAAAGAGACTTTTACAACAGTTTTCAAGGACGCTTATTTCAAATTAACACTAACTGATAGCTGCGAAACACAACGGATGTTGCGATGGGCCATTCAGATGCGAAAAACTGCGTTGTTTAGCGAGATTTTAAGGCGTCCAGGCGTCTACGCGGTCTGCCGCAGAGAGGTTGACTTGGCGACGCCAACAACCCAGTTGATATTTTGGTTTCGTCAAATGAATCTATAATGTTTATTGGCTCTAATTATCTAAGAATTTGCTTTTTTTCAAATTTGGCACCGAAATCTAGCATTGCGTTTTAATGGCCCGGAGCAAAAATGGTTAAACTAGTGTCGAGTTCATTTTCAAATCACCCCCCCTTAACAGTCAAATTGCCCCCCGTAAGGCGTGGGTCCCACATTGGGAAACACTGCTATAGATGAACCTATTTGTTTGCTGTCATATTTTAGCAACATAGGTATAGTTAGATAAAATTTGAATGATAAGTAAAAAAAAAAACGTGTTTCTATGTCAAATAATTTAAACTACATTGGTTAACATTTTATTTTAAAATGGTTTTAATTATTTTCATTTTTAAATTGATTTAGTAGACAGAAATATAATTACTTTTTTTTAGAATATTATAAATATCGTTTTAATTACACCCAAACGATATTATATAAATATTGTTTTGAATTTAATACCAATGAATAATCAGTTTTGAAATCACACGTATGGATGGCATTTATTAAGTAGCTCTCGTTTTTACAAACCTCTAATTTACGAACACTCGCGGTTTTAGGAGCTAGGGGTTAGTCCCTAACATGGTCCGTAAGCACACTGATAATTTTAATTCATATTTACGAATTAAAATTTCGAAATTTTTAAAAAACTTATTCATTTTCATGCATCTTCCTTTGCTTTTAAATCAAATACAATTTGATTTCTTTTTAATTTTATTTTAAATTTACGGTTGAGAAAATTGAATCGACGTATTTTATTGGAGAGGCCTAAATCCTTTTTGAATTTTAGATAGCTAACAATAGCTTTGCTGATGTTGACTTCCTGCCTCAATTTATAAGCCTAATCTATCTCTCTTCTTACAATCTCTCCCATACATTAGAATATAAAACAACCAATCGCTCTAAATAATCGTTAAGTAATGTGGCAAGTGTGGTCATGGCTAAGAATTGTCTTATGAAATTGATGCTCAAAGCGTAACACACTAGCCAGTCTATGCTTTGGAATGCTGTAGTAAAAAAGCTATCTCTAAATCATTTGACACACAGACTTTATTAAAAAAATGTAAACCAAAAAAGTCAGTAATCTGACGATTTAACTAAAGATGAGTTACTCATTCGAAAAATTTTCAAAGAAACACGAGAAGCTGAATTTTTATTTCAAAACTTTTTGAATGTGGATTCAGATATAATTTTTATGAAAGAAATATCGGAATTAAATAATTGAGAACAGAACGGATGAAAATGAAAAAGAACTTTTGGGCATCACAAACAAAAAGAAAATGCCTTAGTATTGTTAGCATCTGTCAAAGCAAGCAGAGAAACGGGTAACAAAATTAAACTACATTTTGAAAAAAAAAAAAAAAAAAAAAAAAAAAAGAAAAAAACACAACTGTGAAATATTTTCCAACATCGAAAAAAATAGAAAATTATAAACTTTATTTTTTATGTGTTTTTCTTATATAATACGAGGGTTACTCTGAAATTTTTGAGATACGCGCAGACGAGAATTTACAAAATAAAAATAACGGTTTAATTTTAAAGTACAAAGTATTTTAACACAGAAGAGGATTTTTACTGACTTACTTCAACTTGTTTAGCGTGGAATAAATTTTAAACAGAAGAGAAAATGGAGTTGACGCGAGAACATTTTCGTGCTATGATTTTCTACGATTTCAAAGCAGGATTAAATCAAGAAGAATGCGTTCAACGGTTGCAATTAGCATTGGGTGATGAATCTCCAGCTCGCGCTACTGTATTCAGATGGTTTAGAGAATTAAGAAGAGGTCGCAATTTTCTTCAGGATGAAGAACACACAAGAAGGCCGCTGTTGGCAGTAATCCCGGATAATGTGTCTGCCATACGAAAAATGTTAATGGATGATAATCGCTGTACCTATCAAATGATACAGAAGGAACTTAACCTAAAAAAGGAACTTAACATTGGATCCGCAGCCATACACAAAATCATTCATGAAGAATTACATATGAAAAAAGTAGTTTGCCGTTGGGTTCCCCATAATCTAACTGAGCATCAAAAAGAGGAGCGTGTCAGAATCAGTAAAGAAACTCTTAATATGCTGAATGATGGTGGCCACCGCATCATTTCTAAAATTGTAATAGGTGATGAAACGTACATACCGTTTTTTGACGTTCCAACACGTCAAGAAAGCAAAGTATGGGTCTTTGAAGATGATCCCACGCCGACAATGGTGAAAAAACAACGCGCACTGAAAAAAGTGATGTATGCCGTTTTCTTCAGAAGTACGGGATTGGTCAAAGCCATCAAGTTGGAAGGACAGAAGATAGTAACGGCAAACTGGTATACCACTAAATGTCTTCCAGAAATTCTACAAGAACTGAATGTTAGGGGACTAATGCTTCACCATGACAATGCAACTTCACATACAGCCGGATTAACAGTTGAGTTTCTTAAACAAAAACAAATTAAAATGATTGAACATCCGCCGTATTCACCTGATCTAACTATGTGCGACTTTTGGTTATTCTTTAATCTAAAAAAGAACTTACGTGGACGTCGTTTTCATTCAGAAGAAGAGATTGATGTGGCTATAAATGCATTTTTTTCATCTATTCGAAGAAATAAATGACTTGAGGCATTTAATCTGTGGAAAATTCGTCTACAAAAGTGCATTGATGCTGGAGGAGACTACTTTGAAGACACCTAAAATTTTGTAAGTATAACTTTAAAAACTAGTTGTATCTCAAAAATTTCAGAGTGACCCTCGAATGACCTTACTAAATAATTTCTTTCGAATATTGCTTTCCATGTAATGAAAGAATATTTAAATAAGAAAAAGTGAATTTTTAGGTCATATACTTACTTTTCTATTGTATGAATTTTTGATTTTTTAAGAGCTATTTGATCCGTTCCTACAAGTTCGTAAAAGCGATAGTTTATTATATTTTGTTTTGTTAAAACTTTAAAAGAGGGAGGTAAAAGAAATTACGGCATGGCTTGATTTTCTCAGCCATTGTGACTCCAAGGTTATCGCCGAGATAGAGATCGTGACTTCCATATTTGCGTGATTGGTTTTAGTATGGCATCAAAAGACTTATTACTATAGAATTTTCACCATATGTGATACGATGTAGATCGAATTTTCTTTTTCCTTACAATTTTTATATTGCTCATTTTCATACTTTCGTTTACATATAATATCGTTTCATGTCTATTTATTGACATTTGATAGTTTAAAAATTCTTTTGTTTGGAAAAAAGAAGCATCTTCCTTGCTTGTCGGTATTGCCCTTCTTTTAATAACTTTAAATGAAAACAGGAATACTATAATATTTAGTTCGTCAATTAGAAATAAAAAGTGAAAGTGTATAATCGCCTTCTTTTAGATATTTTTTAGCCAATATTTTTTTTATATCATTTAGCCGTTGATTAAAGGTAACTTGAAAAGTAGTACCGCGAATTTAATAATAATTATATAACTCTTCCAGCATATAAAATTAAACATGAAGTTCACTTTCTTTAAAAAATGCTCTTAAATTCAAAGTGAATGAAGAAAATAAAATCATGCGCCAATATTTTAAATATTTTTCGGTATTGTTATTTAAATGTACAAGTCAAGCGAAATTACATTAATTTTATTTGTTAGGGAGTGAGTATTAAACACTGACTGAATCAATTCTGTTTAATTCAGTTTTTCGGGAGAAAAAATATGGTGTTTCATGTTATTTTACGAATTTTGTCCTGCGATATGCATTCAATTAATTATTAACTTTAACTGTGACTAAAATTACAACATATGCGCTCTTTAGATTCCTCGCGTCTCAATTTTAAGTCTGAGTTCTGTCTATTAAGCAGTTTCAAATATGACCTCGTCAAAAAGGAAGTCAGTCAGTTCGATTCCAGCTACAGTTGGACAATTGGGAATAGGTAATATGTTTCTATTTTCTATATACAACTCTGTACGTTTGAGAGATTCATGGTTTATTTTCCTCTGGTAAATACATGATTCACTAATATGAGAATAATTCAAGGAAAGAAATTCACTTTGGGTGTTCAAACGCTTTACAATAACTATATTCGGTCAGAATATTTTCTATGCTATATCAAAATATAACAGTTAGTCCCATCATAGTCTATTGTAAGGCCGTGTTTTTTGTAGTAGAAAATAACAGTTTCCATCCTTGTCATTGTGTTATAACAACTGGAGTGGGACTTTGAATTTTGGTTTTCAAAATGCAAAATATAATGCTTTGGAATTTTCTAGGTTTCCGTGTTTGCGATGCATGGAAATGTGACCAACTATCTGAAAAGTTCTTCCAGAGAATACTTATTAAGTGCATTCTTAAAGAAGCCTTACAATATTTTTCTGCAGTTAAAATATCCATTATGTTGCAAAATAAAGTTTAAAATTATTTTTATAAGTAAGTTACTAATTCAAATGGTCGAAGATTTCAGATTTAAAAGAAATGAATTAATAATGATTTGCTTTAAATATTTCCGAATGCCATTTTCTTAGAAATAAGGACTAAGTATTAAAATTTGTTTTAACTTTCCTAATATCACCATTAATACTCCTTGAAACTCTAGGAGTACTTCAGTTCTAAAATTATTGAAAAAGATTTAATTTCAAAGATATTTAATGTAATAAATGTTAATGAATAAAAAAAGGTCCATCAAAAAAGAGAATTCTTAAAGCTATTTTATTTATCGCTTAATTCACAATTTGCAGACTTGTTTGGCGACATTCTAATAATATCTAAAAGGATTTATATTGAACAGCAAAAGAGTTAATTTCTTTTCCTGCGATCGTCTTGTTTTATCAAAAGGAAATATCAGTGACAAAGCACTCGTGATTCTGAATTAGTAATGAGCTTTCAGTCCATACAACGGGAAAAAAGAAATAAAATTAGAGATATTAGTGCGATATAAGGAAGATTTAACACCAGTCATTCATAGAACAAATAGAATACTTTTAAGACCATTGTCGAAGGCCAAGCGAGACAGAAGTTTCGTTGCATTCGAAAGTAAGAAATCTAGAGATATCGTTTGCAAATAAGCGAGGGGATTTTAGGAGGAATTTATTACCAACCGTAAGTAAATTGTCTATTTTTAAAATATGTCATTCATTTTATCGAAAAATAGTTTTTTACTATCAATATGATCTTAAATTAATAGAACTTTAAAAAATTTCCTTTTTCGAATGTTTTTTTTCTAAACTATAAAGTGGTTGTTTCTTTCGTTCGACTTCATTGAACTCATGACTACGCCACTTTATTATAATTCTCTTTGGTTTAAAATATCTATGACGTCAGGTAACGAATTACAGAGTGATGAACTTCAAAGAAAAGAGAAACATCTGAGATCGACTGTCCTGTTTAAATGCGCCCCACACCACGCCAGCACCCAGAGTCTTCCATTCGTCATCTGGAAGTCATAGAAACACGTATGTCTTGAAAACAAATTGTACGAAAGTTTTAAACACCTTCTATCAGCACTTACAATCAACTTCTGTAACCCTTCATAAAGCTGGTATCTTATAAGACTGCCGTTTTTGCATATTTCTTGACATGAAAGCGCGATTGGCTGTTACCTAACATATTTGCATACTTCAATCTACCTCTGCAGCGATTTGCATCCTCTTCAATTCTTATTGGCTTCCGGAAATTAGCACTTTCTTCTCTGTGCTTAACTTTTGGAAGTGGGTACAATACAAACTCGACGTGTTCCAGACTCTTTTAATGTTTCTCTTATATAGTATGAACTAGTAATATTTTTGAAAGTATAGCCGTTTTAAAATGAATGAATTATTTATGCTAACCCTGTATGTCATTAAGTTTATTTATTTATGCCTTTACACTATTTGAATGTTTATGAACGAAGTCATGTAACAGATATTTAGAATGATATTGATTATCGGCTTCTTAATATTCATATTACACCGAGTTGCATATAACAAAGATGGTTGGGAGAATTTCAAATGAGCAAATATTTATTGCACTTTTATTGTTTACCTGTTTAGATAATGCAGAAGTAATTAATAATTTAGGCCCGTGGAAGCCTTGTGGTTAGTGCATCGGACTTTCGCCCAAAAGGACTGAGCTCGATTCCTAAATCACCACCGACTAAAGACCCACCGAGTGCATGCGATATACGTGGTTTTCTAATCTGTGGAATCGAAGTCCTGCGGTCGGTCATTAAGAATTTACCATGGTTGTAATGACATGGAGAAAATTTCCTCACTCTCCAGTTCAAAGTTAAAATTAAGGGAGAGGATCCTCTGGTGGTGCCATCTATCTGTGGAGTCTTAGAGCAATGTGATACTTTCTCCTTTGTTGTGCTTTGGTAAAACTAAAGACACACCCTTCTGATTTAATTCTAGCCATGGTCTAGTGTGTTTAGCTTGTCCAAATGTCATAAATAGCGACACGAACAGAAATAATTCATCTCAATTTTACAGATCCGATAAAAGTAAAAATTTGTACACTCTTTTTTCACCAAGTTATTTTTTCAAAAGATGTTAATCGATAACTTATTCTAAGTTTTTCATATCGCATAAAGGCAGTCCTAACATTGCATGGGTTTTTTAACCGTGCACAAGGTGTTTGCGTATCAGGAGGAGTTTTTCATTTATTCAAGTATTGCAATAGAGGAAATCTCAAAAAGTCCCAATCACCCATCCTGAAAGATGGGCTTGCAGGTCCATCCCTCGTATTTCAACTATATTGGGCTTAAATTTGGGATATTTAATTCTAACGAGTTAATGTCTTATCCACACCAGGTAAACGAGATTTCCTTATTTGCTGTTGACTACCTGAAGCCGAAATCTCTTCAAAGCCATTTGATCAATCGGATCAGGTATGGAAATGGCAATTTTCATGACATGAGATTAAAGCCTTTTTCCCTTCAAGCCGTAGAGGAATCCCTAAATTTTATTCATTTGCGTTTTTGTATAATCATGATTACAGAACAGGTTCTGCAAGATGTTTCATCTTTAACAAGTCTTTTTTTGATGAAAAAATTAAATTGAAAATAAGATATTCCTTCTCGCTTTCCCAGAAGCATGTTATAAATGCTCTTCTGAATTTTAATCACTCAGAATATAGTTAATTATATTTAATTTAAAATTCTAAAATAGCATTTAAAAACTGGAAATGTAAGTTGCAATGAACTTTTCTGTAGTTCTCGTACACCTATTATGATGACATTGACTACATAAATTATTTTACCACGCTGCGTTTCAAAAAGTTCAGATTGAATTGTGGACAATGATCGTGGTGTTAAATGTCACCCAGCCCTATTTTAATCCAGTTCGATTTCGCCACAAAAGCATTTGCATGTCCTGTAATGGCATTGTTATATAAATCTATTGGAGCTGATATATATTCGGAATTATAAAATAAAGATGCATAATTCAGCAAATGTGAATTTAATTCGTATTATTTTAGCACGGAAGAATATATTTTGCATCTCTCTTCCAATGTAAGATGTGTCAAGACTTACTATTTTGAAATACAATGGGAATTTCCATATAATAGTGGATTTTAAATACTTATGAGTTGTATCTTTGTCATCACATAATACAGGCTTTAAATTGTTGGGGAAACTACTTTATATCCAACAGTTACAGCATTTTACCTTCTAGAAAGATTTTTTATAAACTGTGGAGAGTATATATTCACTCGTCGCAAGGGAGGAAACCTCGAAACATCTCATCACATATCACAGTAGAAAACGAAGGCAGAAATCATACGTAGTGCATGAAATGGAAAATAAAATAACCTTCTCCCATTACTACACATTTATTAAGATTAAATCCGGGAGCTTCGACTTAAAAAAATGCTTTCCTACTACTTAGTTTTGGTGATTTTGATTTATTTAGAAGAAATTTTTACTGGTGAGTGATGTTGGGGATAAAAAAATGAGACTACTATAACATAACCATGTAGAAATGGCTTCTTAAATTAAAATAGTACTAAATGACGCTTAAGTTGGTGTTTTTCTAAATTTTAATTCCTATCATGAGGCATTAAACTGACACCTGTTGTCGAACACAAAAAGCAGGTTTTTTTAATTCAATAAAATATCATGTCAATTAAATTTCAAATTCCCCGAAAAGCTCTGGTACAAATGGCCAGTTGGTTTTTGAGTGTTAGTTTAAATATTGAGGGTTCGAGTCTTACTTATAGCGGAGTTGAATGTAGTGACTCGAAACATTTTAAACTGCAGATGCCATTCAGATTAGCTCTCTGCACTAAAACTGGTCGCAGATTAACGAAGGAAACTGTAGTACTTATAATAATAATACTAATTGTATTTTTAATATGAGAATAAATATTTTTTTCTCTCTTTAACAGATTTTGTTTAATCAGTTATGTTTAAAAATGTTAATACAATTATTTTCCTATTTTCGTATTTGAAAATGAGAAATTCAAATATAAAAATAGAAAGAACACTTTTTTGTTGTAATTTTTAACTGATAAAATGGAACCCTTTCCTATAACCATACTTTTCAAACTTTTTCAAAACAAAATGATTTATAATGTTACTGAAAAAAGAAACATAAGTTTTTGAGCGACAGTAAAAAATTTCCTTTATTTATGAGAAAATTGACGCAATTTTCCAATGAAAAGTACAGTTATCTCAAATTAAAGCGTTTTTCAAGAGAATTGTATATTTTAGTAGAGAATATATAATTTTATATTAGATAAATCGATCGATATTATTTTGAATAAAATATAGCATTCCATTTCCGAATCATAAATTTAAGCTTCCCGAATTTTCGGTTAAAACTTTAGAGCAGTGATTTTTTAACCGTGACATTTTTGAAAACCGCCAAATTATAAAAATGTATATAGTAAAAATTATTATGTCTTTTTCTATTATGTGTAAATCAATAACCGTATATAGTTTTTTCTTAATATTTATATTATTATTTTATTTTACATTTAATATTATTATCATAAACTATTTTACACCGTGTATTGGTAAGTAAGCAACTCTTTTATAAACTGATCTTTTCTTTTGTGTGCCGCCACATTTTGAAATCGTTAAAAGTGTGCTGCGAATAAAAAAAATTGAGAATCACTGATTAAGAATATTGTCTAAATTTTAATTTTTTCTTTAGGTTAATTGGAATTAAAGAGGAAAAAAATAAAGTGTGGAATCCTCGGTTTATAGAATTAATAAAACTTGAACTATTATAAAATAAAAAATATAAATTTTTTAAATCCTTAAAAAATTTAATTTTGACAGTAAAATATACAAAGTGTATGGTTTAAATAACATGCGTCATGTAAAATACTTTTTGAAACACACTTTAACAATTTATAAGAATTTGCAATAAAAGTATTTTTAGAACTTAAGCAAGCTTTAATCAATCTATATATATATATATAGCTCTAGAGCACAAACTTCAATAAATATTTATTACTATATAAAAGTAAAACGAATGAAAATATCAATAAGGTTAGGCAGTAAAGTATTCCATAAGTATGTGAATCATTTATTTGAGAATGTTTTGAAAACGTGGCTCTATTTTTGTGCGACATTATAACTCACCTTCTTATCTAAGAGTCTTGGTGGCGGGTTGTTACACTATCTTATTGGTGAATAAAAATATTGTTTTCGGTAAAAATTTGAAAAAATAAGCTATTGCTCGTTTATTTTGTTATCTTTTACGGTTATTTACCCCCAGACTGTTATGCAACAAATTGTCCGCCCAAACAAAATGTCTCAATAGATAAAAATAGAGTGTAGCTTTTATTTTATTTCCGTATTTTATGAAATACTTAGAAATAAAATTAATATCTATTTATTGCTCACAATATATATTTTTTTCTACGTTTACACTGATCTACTAGTATTTATTATTACAGAGAGAAGGCATCAATTTACAAATAAATTCAAATACCAGTTTTCATTCACAAATTTTTTTATTAGAATTGAAAAATTAATACACTAAGTAAAAATAATGGAAAGGAAACAAATTTAAATATACTAACTTCAATAATACTAAATTTGTGCCGACCGATGGCTGAGTGGTTAGCGCTTTTGACTCCTGAGCTGTGGGTCCTGGGTTCGAATCCCGGTTCGGGCATGGATGTTACTTTCTTTCTCTGTTCTCTCTGTGTCTCTCTATCCTTTCTTCCGTGATGATGTATGAATGTGGCCCACCCTATAAACGGGTTTGTGGTGGCATGACGCGGGTAACGCTACTCGCCTCCGTGACTTGGTTCACAGGTGCCCGCTGGGTAACGACAAATGAGTAGCAGTTTCTGGCCTTGTTGTGGCATAGGGTTCAACCTTCAAGTGCCCGCCGTTGGAAAAAAAATAGTACTAAATTTATTTCCTTTCCATTATGTTTTTCATGTTACGTATTTAAATATAAAATATAATTACATATATTTGACACACAAATATAATTACATACATATTATATTTGTCACATATATTTGTTGCTGTTGTTGCATGCCCCCAAGATCGTCAGCGCTAGACCAGGTCCATGAGCGCGTACACCTTCAAAAAGTCCCGCACCATAAGTGGATTCTACATCAGATCTTCCCCGGAACGCTAAACGCATTTGCCTTGGTTTTCAAAATAATCTATTTTAAACTATATATGGCGTTCGAATCAGTCTTCATGCGCTAAAAGGACCATAGAGTGACAAACAAACAAAGAAAGTATCTGCTTTGTGCAGAATTTTTAATAATATCACCTTATGGGAAAAATATACTTTAGGGTGCCGCTTAGCGAAAATTGGCGATATTTTTTTCGCCAAGCTTGTTTTCTTGCATGTTTGGAAGAAACAAGAGGTCTCTGTAAACACGATAGACCAACCAGAAATAATTCAACAGCTCTAACAATATGGCTCCAAAAAGGCGAACAACTGAGGGGCACCCTAAACTATAGTCCACCCTTCCTTATATATAAGATTTATATTTTTATGATGTCATATTGCGTTTCGTTACATTTCTGTCTCGTTAAACTAACAGTGTCTATCTTTTACAATAACATTTTAATCCACAAGATTTCACTGGAAAAGATAGACAACTAGTGTATCTAAACGAAAAAGATTACAGCCTAAGTACTCTTAATTATTTTGAATTACAAAGTGATTCTCTATATCCAGATGAAGTAAATACTGGATTCCTGGATCCAGATGAAGTAAATACTATTGTGTTAAAGCAAGATAAAGTAAATACAAGTCAGTTGGAACTAGGTGAAATAAATTTTAGTCTATTGGCACTAGATGAAGTAAATACTAGTTTATTGGAGACTGATGAAATAAGCACAAGTTTGTTGGAGACTAATGAAGTAAATACTAGTTTGTTGGAGACTGATGAAGTAAATACTAGTTTGTTGGAGACTGATGAAGTAAATACTAGTTTGTTGGAGACTGATGAAGTAAATACTAGTTTGTTGGAGACTGATGAAGTAAATACTAGTTTGTTGGAGACTGATGAAGTAAATACTAAATTTTTTCAGATACAAGAGAAAAATTCAAAAATGTAACAAATCTTGTGATTATGTAAAATTCGTCTAATCCAAATAAGTAAAATCGTTACTTTGTGTGACTGATAAGCTTCTGATCAGGATGGAATTGAAAATAACTGCACAGAACGGAATGAAATTTATATAAGGATATTGGTTTCTTACTAAATTAAAACATAAGTTTTATTTCATTTCGAAATTTTGATCATCTCAATTAGTTAACTGGTAATACCATGTCATTATCAAATAACACGTAATTTTGGAGGTACATTTGAAACGACGCAGTCGACACCTGTTACTCAAAATAATCGAAAATAATTGTAATAATAAACGGGCACCTATACAATATTTGAACTTAGTCATAGTAATTCGGCGTTTCAATGTGTCGTTTTTATGGTTATAGCGTGTTCGATCCTCGATTCAGCCAAATATCAACATTTTGATTGGTTAACCCACTTTCATTTCAAGGTCTATTAGCAAAGCATTATCATGGTTCTTAAGTTTATTGAAAAGAATGTCATCTATGATATCACAACCTCACTATTCCACTGTAACTCTTAAAATTTAGAGAATTTACTCTGACTGCGTCTTTGGATGTATTCCAGATTCTTAGCATCACTAGTATAAATGAACAATTGACATAGTTAAAATTTTAAATATAATCAAAATAATATAATTAACTTTTTAAATTTATATCTTAACTTGAATGAATTATAACTGGACACATATAATAAAAACAGTTTTTTTTAAATTTCTCTTAACAGTTTTTTCATTTAGTAAATCCTAAATATATCTTTTAAGTGTTTCGCTTCATTTGTAATCTTTTTCTGTTTTATCCAACGGCATTGAAAACAGTTATGGAAATTTGTGTTTTTAAGACAATATACTACATTGATTTTTCAAATTAGTAAATAGTAAATAAATTAATAAAATAATTTTCTAATGTTTTAAATACGTTATTAAAGTAATTATTATGCTTAATTTTCGAGAAATAAAATTTCTATAATTATATACTTTCAGTATATAAACCAGTTTATAAATTATTTTTATTTTCCAATATATGTTAGCCTTACTCAAATATATATGCTTTTATTTTTCCAGCCATTAAAAGAAAAACAATACTTGTTATTTATTTTAGATTTCATATTCATAAACTTTTTATTTTTTATCATAGATATTAAAGTAATCGAGGATTGCACCATCATCTATCCTGGCTTCAAACGACAGTGTCGCTATCCTTCTGGTTAGGAATTCCATAGAAATCAATTTACGGTTAGTATATGTTTCTTTTTTTGATATCATGGATGGAAAATCGAGCATTATGATGTATATGAATAAAGTAAAGCATTAAAAGTACTTATTTGAAAGTCATACAAATCCAATATAGCGATGTCAAAATTAATTACAAATATTGCCGATAGATGGAACTATATGCTGTAGCAATGTTTCAAAACAGAAATAATTCATTGGTGGGTGTCTTGAAGTTAACATAAATGTTGGATTGGAATCAAAATCTTGAAAAAATCTAGGAGTACTTCAGTTCTAAAATTATTGATAAAGATTTAATTTCATAGATATTTAATATAAAAAATGTTAACGAATAAAAAAATGTCCATCAAAAAGAGAATTTTTAAAGTTGTTTCATTTATCTCTCAATTCAAGTTGCTTATTTGAAAGTCATACAAATCCCATTTAGAAATGTCAAAATTAATTACAAATATTGCCGATATATGGAACTATATGCTGTAGCAACGTTTCAAAACAGAAATAATTCATGGTGGGTGTCTTGGAGTTAACATAAATGTTGGATTGGAATCAAAACCTTGAAAATCTAAGAGTACTTCAGTGTCAATTCATGGTGGGTGTTTTGGAGTTAACATAAAAATCTAGGAGTACTTCAGTGTCAATTCATGGTGGATGTCTTGGAGTTAACATAAAAAGCTAGGAGTACTTCAGTGTCAATTCATGGTGGGTGCCTTGGAGTTAACATAAAAACCTAGGAGTAATTTAGTGTCAATTCATGATGGGTGCCTTGGAGTTAACATAAAAACCTAGGAATTCTTCAGTGTCAATTCATGGTGGGTGTCTTGGAGTTAACATAAAAACCTAGGAGTACTTCAGTGTCAATTCATGGTGGGTGTCTTGGAGTTAACATAAATGTTGGATTGGAAATCAAAGTTCTTGGTCTAATCCCATTCAACATGTGATTATTTTTCTGATTATTACCACATTATATATTTCTCCTTTGCTGTTAGAAATATGAGTTAGTTTTCGATTTAAGTTATTTTTACTTTAAGTAATATTTTTCTTTGATTCACACATTTCTCTTCCCTCTATTAAACTATTTTTTCTATATAGCTTATTCATTCTTTTGACATTTCTGAATGAAAGCATTTTTGCTCTTTCAGTAGAGATGCAGAAAGCCTATCTCTCTATTAGAAATATTATCTCATAATTCTAAAGTTTTAACATGCTCTCTTAATTTTTGAAACTTTTAATTTCGGCATTTGAGACCTTAGAGCTGACTTTTTGCAGGAACTCGCTTCTGTTAATAAAAATAAACTATGGATTAAGCAAAGTCATGAAATACTCGAATGGCCAAGAAGGAAATCTGTTGCAATGTTCAATTTCTGGCCATGATTGTCTTCAAAAACACCTATTCCACATCAGTGATCGTATCAGACTCCCTCGGTCTTTTGTGTACCTTAAAGGGATACGAATTTCCTGCCCTCCCAAAAGTGCCTTGCTCTTCCATGCATTTCCATCTGGGAGAACTATTGAGCCCCGAGTCACGCCCAAAGTTTGAAGATTTACTGAAGGGTTCTTTTTTTAATCGTAAAAGTGGTTATTTCTTTCGTTACAGTTGCGATCTTGAGTACGCCACTTTATTACGATTCTCATCGGTTTAAAATATTCGTGACGTTAGATAATGTTTCATCTACGTCACATCTTACACAGATAGTGTTGTAAACCCGACTTATCGACGAATTTGCTGCCTGCCTTCAAATCGCATTTTTTGAGCGGCAGCAAACAAGGCGAAGTTCACCATCGAGTGTCTGAGGATAGTGTCGAAGTTCATTTTGTTAATAAAACGATTTCTGATATAAAGAGCAAAACATCAATTTTAGAAGCTGTTTTTTCCCTTGATTAAAGCCATTGACACGTTGTCAATAGAACAGCAGAAAAGGCAAAATGAAAGACATGACAAAATATTCATTTTATAGTTAGTTTAAATCAGCAAGGATGACTTAAATTTTTAAAAATTTCATTATTTAATAGAATTTAAAATTAATAATTGGAATATTTGTAAATAAGTTGACCGCGAAGGCTGAGTGGTTAGCGTTCCAGACTCCTGAGCTGTGGGTCCGGAGTTCGAATTCCGGTTCGAGAATGGATGTAACTTTCTTTCTCTGTTCTTTCTTCTGTGATGATGTATGACTGTGGCTCACCCTATAAACGGGTTTGTGGTGGTATGGTGCGGGCAACGCTACTCGCGCCTCCGCGACTTGTTTCACAGGTGCCCGCTGGGTAAGGACAAATAAAGGTTAAATTTTACCGTACGGTCACCCTTGGCGAAATTTTCAAAAAGTCGCCAAGGCCATATGACATCATACGTATGACAAATTTCTGATCGGGAAAACGGCGGGAGGAAAAATGGTTGAAATATTTACAAATATTTCATACATTGTTGGCATCCATCAATATGCTCAACTAATTTTACAAAATTAACAAAAAACGGAAATTTATAGATTTCAAAAATCAATGGTAAAATAATAAAGCTGATATGTTAAATTATCCATAAATTTTTTTGATTAACTTTTATATTAATAAATTTAAATTAGTAAATATTCATAAGAAATTCATTTCATGAAGACCATTTAATTTATTATTAATTATGTAAATAATGAACAATAAATATACCTCTCTCCAGCTCCTATTTTGCCATCGAAACCGCTACTGCCTGCTCCGGGTCTGATCTTTTTGGCGGTTGGACCCGTATAACGGAATCGATGAACGCAAGGAATTTATTACACATTTTATGTTTTTTTTCCTCCACACATATTCTGCAAGATAATAGCTGAAAAACGCACAGCAGACAACCTGTTGAAATAAAATCTCGGCGACAATAGTTTGCTTACCGCAAATTTTGTTTATTTTACTCTACTCAACAGAATTTTATTTGAGAAGAAAGGTTAGGGCTAAACTGAGTATTACGGTCAGACCTCAGTTTTACCCGGTTTAGATATAGTGCCGGAATTTCAATACTGTCTTTTATATTCGTTTTGTATTTCGCTGTGAATATAGCGTAGGAATTTCAATCATTACTTGTACTTGGCGAAAAAAAATCCAAAAAATCGCCAAACTTCGACCGTATTACTCAGTTTTACCAAAGTTAGAAACGATATTTAAAAATTCGCAGATGATAGCATGAGACTTGTCTCGCGAGGCAAGCTGAGCATCCCACGAAAATCGCATCAGACCAAAATAAGGCGGTCCGAATGTTCGCCAAATTTGGCTTCAAAAAAAAAAAAAAAAAAAAACGTGCCAAGGGTGACCGTACAGTAAAACTGATCCCAAATAAATAGCAATTTCTGGCCTTGTTGTAGCATAGGGTTCATCGCTCAGGTGCCCGCTGTTGGAAAAAATATTTTTAAACAATCTCTTTTTAATCTTATGACTATTGCCTTGCTTACGGCAACATTAAAAAATTTCTTTTAATTAATATTGCTAAAACGTAGATATGTAAAACATTGGCTCAAAAAATTCGTTGAATTTCTTAAAATTGTTTTAATTTTTTTGTTTTTTCCTCTCATTAAATTTTAAACTTGAAATACATGATTACAATTTTATTACTACAAGGATTTTAACGATGATTCCTCGGAAATGTTTAAATTTTCGATGTTTTAACTGTCTTGTAATTCTGCCATTAGAAATAAAAAAGTCAGCATTTGTCATGAAACTTAAAATTTCTAAATGTGGCTTTGATTTTTATTTATTTTCTTTTACTTTATATACTTACTTTTTTTATAAGAAGAGAGAAGCCGCGTTATATATAAATTTGTATTGTAAAATGTATTGCTTCTGCAAGATATTGCCTAATCTTTTCAAAAAATATATCGAGTTAAAATTTTTTAAAAATTTAATACCGATAGTCTGTCTAACTCATCACGGTCAGTGTGAAAGGATTAGAAGGTGGATACGAGAGTAAAGGGATTAAATTCGCCACTTGCATAGTGGATGCTATTCATTGTGCCTATCATAACAACTGAAACAGGAAGTGATATGCTATTCTTAGTGTCTTTGCTCGCCAAAATTCAGTGGACAGAAACGCGCGAAACACAGATACCATAATGATGAAGAAATATTGGATGATTGTTTTAGTATTCCCAAAGATCATGCAGAAGATCTCAGGTTTGAATACAGGAAGATAGATGTTGTGTTTCTACTTTTGATATACAAGCCTCTAGAAATATATGAATCAACAATGCATAGAGGACAGCCTAAAACCCTAAATCTGTAGTAAGGCATTTTAATAGTCACCGTGTAATTTGCTTTCCGGCAGAGCTTTTACCAAACAGCGAGTGGTATTATGCATCATATTGAAGAAAATCCGGAAAACTTCTAAGCACTCACCTTGAGAGATGTGCAGGGAAAAGGTAAAAGTGCAACATTCAAATTCCCTTGTTTAACAGGGGCTGAGATAGAACCCGGTATCTTTCTTTTAAAAGAGCAGTGTTCTACTACTAAGTCATGGAGGACCCTTTCGGATTATATACTTCGACACCTCGTCGTGGACAGGACGACGGCCTTTATTATCCATCTTCTAAATTGCCTTTCGGAAGTAGTTTTGATAAAAAGTGGGCCGTACTTACGTATTGCAAGGGAAGAAACATGGAAAACTCCAAAGCACCAAACCCGATACACATGTATGCAGAATCCCGATATTCACAGCCCATTCTTCAACAGTGTATGGGAAAAGTTCCTCGACTTAATGGTTAAAAAAGTACTGTCCCACTACTAGGCTATAGTCAAGGTTAGCCTTCTGAGAATATATGCTTTGGTTTTTTCCTTTTTTTTCTCACTTAGTTTACTTGATTAGGGGCCACAACCTATAAAAAAATCCTTCTGAAACGTAAAGTGCTGAGGCCGATAGGAGCCTTACGGATAGTACCGTGTTGGTTCTGCTTTTGAGAAACGACATCAAACTATATAAGTTTTCAAAAGATCGCATTAATAGTAGTGATACTGTATTATTAGAAGTTTTCAAGTTATATTGTTATTGAAATAAATTCCCTTCTTGAGTAACAAGATTGCATTATTTTACTTATTTTTACCGATGACAAAATTCCCGCTTTATTCTTACTTTATTAACTTATTCATGTGGCTTAAAGAGCGTATATTTTTGTGTGCATAACTACTTGTCGCACGCGAGCCATCGCCAACGAACAATTCAAGAAATTATTTTCTCAGCAAATTTCTTGTAAATCGTGTGAAAATAACGAAAGCTCTGTGAACCACTTTCAGTCATTAGTTATTCATTGATGCGTGATGTGCAATCGGTTGAATCGGTTTCCCATGAGGAATAATAATGATGAAGCACCAAGATTCCCAAATTCTGCTACGTAATTCCCAAAAAAGTTACGGCCGATATGGTTACTGAACATTAACGTTTTGCCCTCCGATTCAACAGTTCGAGGGTTCGAATCCCCTCTTCGCTTGAATATTTTTTGTGTGGCTCGGATACATTTAAAACTTTAGTTCCTGGTCTAGTTAGCCCCACTGAGGAAATATTGACCTTTGAGCGGCAAAAAAAACCAATCCTACGAAGGACCTCATGCAATGTTTTGAGATTATGTTTCATTCCTTGCAAAGCATAGTGCGTCTATATTGGAAATATTTTAGCTGTTCAAACTTTCTAAATGATTTAAAGTTAACGTCTTATTAGCCTTTTGATATCATGAAAATAAATCATGTTGTCATTAACCTAAGCAAATTTGTTCAATCAAGCTCGGGACTATTGGGTAAATGGTCAAACAATTTCCAGTTAAACGTTTCCAGCAGTTCTTTTTGTGGAATTCACCATATGAGGGCGAGGGTTGTCGTGGAGTAACAAACCACCAGCACTGAGTATACCACGCTTCATGTTCTGAATGGCTCGTCGCGGGTTCTTTAGATTTGCGTAGTAATGCTCAACATTTAATGTTGCGCCTTGCTGTCAGCTGTTAGCAGGAGAAAAAATAGGAGCCGACATCTTTGCGCATTATAAAGACTTTAATAAAAGCTACCCGAAAACTATGATTGCAATATATGATAGCTAAACCTACAATCTACGCTACAATTATGTCGCTTGTGTTTCGGTCGTGTGTAGAGCCATCTTTTGCAGTCATGAGAAATTTACTTATCCTTATATATATATATATATATATATATATATATATATATATATATATATATATATATATATATATATATATATATATATATATATATATATATATATATATATATATATATATATTGTTATTTTTGACACTTGGACAAGCCAAGCTTTCTATGCCGTTGGGTAGGCGAATTTAAGTTAGTAAGGTGCGTCTTTCATTTAATAAGAACATCACGAAGGTGAAAGTATGACTAAACTCCTCCTATAGATGGCACCAGTAGAGCATCCTCTCCTCAATTTTGACATTGATCTGAAGGGGGAAGAAATTTTCTACAGGCCATTACACCCATGGTAACTATTCATATTATATATATATATATATATATATATATATATATATATATGCGTGAATGATATATTATAGTAAAAGTCTGAAATATGATAAATCCTAGACTTTATCGGTAGATCTTAGTTTTCACTATTGTGATTTGGTCTGAAATTCCATTTCGTTCATTTAGCCGGTATTTGTGGCTGAAAGATAGGGATCTCCAGTTTTTTCTGGTGAAAGTTCGGGGATTACTTTCAGGATTACTTATGATAGGATTTTCCATTCCTAGATATATTGTATACAATGTACTGCTTACGAGTATAAGCAGTTGTATGCGTTACGCGAGCCAAATATAAAAAAGTCTCCAAAAAAGACATTAAAAAAATGAACTAAATAATACACTACTGCCCATTAAAATTGCTACACCAGGAAAGCAGCACACCACACACGTGAAATTTGCATGACAGGTAGAACTTGCTGTGATATGCAAATGATTTGATTTACAGCGCATTCATACAAAGCAGGTGACAGAAGCGACATCTACAGTTTGTATAAAACCAGAAATTTGACAGCAGTTTTCTCATACTCAATTTCCGTTTCAACGTTGTTTTCGGCTAAGAAAGTTGTTGTAATGCCTCATGTAAGAAATACCTATCACATAGAAGAAATGCCTATCAGCACGTGTCTGACTTTGATCGAGGAAGGATTATAGCCTACCGGGATTGCGGTTTATCGTACCGCAATATTGCTGCTCGCGTCGGTCGAGAACCCATGACTGTTAAAGAAAATGGAATCGATGGGTTCAGGACAATCATACGGAACGTCATGCAGGATCTCAGCGACCCCCCATCACTAACAGCAGAGAAGACAGACATCTTATCCGCATGGTCACAAGGGATCGTACAGCCACGTCACGAACCCTGACTCGAGAAATGGAGTCATTTGCAAGGCAACAAGTTTTTGCTCGAACAGTTCAATGACGTTTGCAGCAGCATGGATTGTCTGCATGGCGACCATGGCTTCGGCTACCATTGACGCTGTGTCACAGATAGTAGCGCCTTCAATGGTGTGATCAGCGACGAACCTGGACGCGGGAATGGCATCACGTCATCCTCACAGATGAATCTTGATTCTGTATACAGGACCATGATGGCCGCATCCGTGTTTGGAGGCATCGTGGATAACGCGCATTGCCACCTTGCATTGGACATCGCCATAATGGCCCATCTGCTGGAGTGATGGTATGGGGTGCCATTGGATACACGTCTCGATCACCTGTTGTTCGCATTACCGGCATTTTGAACAGCAACCGTTACATTTCCGATGTGTTTAGGCCCGTGGCTCTGCCCTATCTTCGAGGCCTTCCTAATGATTTGTTTCAACAGGATAATGCACGACAGCATGTTCCCCGTACTGTTCTGAACTTCCTTGATACAGAACAGGTTCGACTGTTACCCTGGCCAGCACGTTCTCTTGATCTGTCACCAACTGAGAACGTGTGGTCAATGGTTGCCGAGCGATTGGCACGCCATCACTCACCATCCACTACTGTCGATGAACTGTGGCATAGTGTTGAAGCTGCATGGACTGAGATCCCCGTACATGTCATACAATCTCTGTTTGACTCCATGCCTAGGCGGATAAATGCTGTTATTGCAGCCAGAGGTGGCTGCTCTGGGTACTGATTTCTCAAGATCTATGCATCCTAATTTCCTGTAAATCTAATCACTTGTTCTTTCCACTATAATGTATGTGTCCAATAAATATCGTTCTGTTATTTGCATTCCTTCTTGGTGTAGCAATTTTAATGGCCAGTAGTGTAGAAATCAATACAAAGACCCATTCGAATTTCATTACTAATGAAGCTAGGGAATTTTTATCACACCAATTTTTAAACTAGTGACAATGCTCACTATTCAGTGACGCATCAAATCTGAGGGAGATCTTGTAGCTATAATTAGTGATAAGCTTTAGTAAGTAATATTCAATCAGGACCACCCACACTTGGAAAATTAGTAATTAATTTTAATAATTGAATAGCCGAGTTGGCAGCCGAATGGTTAGCGCTCTTGTCTTCGCTTCAACAGTTTGTGGGTTCGAATCCCACCTTGGGCATGGATGTTTGTAATGGTTCGGAATCCACTTTAAACCGTAGGTCTTGGTCTAATTAGCCCTCGCGTGCAAAAAATTACCGTGGAGCGACAAACAAACCAAACCAACCAACCTTGATAATTGAATAAATGGTAAAATCCTAGGAGAGCCCACACCCTTGGCAACAAACCGAAAAAAAGCGCCAAGCCAGAACAAAATTCCAGAAATAGTTTTGTTTACCCTATCTAGTGTATCGAAATAGGGTTACCAAGATTGGCGCTTACCTCAATAATCGCTAACCAAAATCATTCATGCCAACGGTGTGGGTTCTGCGAGGATCCAACCGAATAATTTTTTTTAATTTCTTAAACTAAAGGTACGTTTCTGGTTTTATTATTTTTTAAAAATGAATTCCATGTGTTACTGTTGTTGGCTTATTCTCTTCAAAGATGTGACACTTGTCAGGTCAACTCGAATAAATCGTTGATCGTTAGAAAGTCAATGACTAGCAGGGGATCTGAGGATAAATCCTCCCTGGAAAGTCCGACGCAATCCAGAATATGTTTCAATGAGGCTGGATGGTCACAGCATTTTTTCCAAGTGGGATTTTTTTTACGTTACTAGTTTATGAAATGGACAACTTTTTAAAATAAAAGCGTCAAAGTATTCTGAATATCTTTAAGTAATTTTAAAATACAACTTTTTAAAATTAACGGCTATGAGATAATTTATGTGCAATTTTGCATATTTTTGATTTGCTTATATAACTATTCAAAAATAAAATATCTCCTTTTTAAGGCATATCGTTTTTAACTTTTTTTACCGATATAACATTTTTAAAGTGTGAAATTTACGTAAAGTCATTCAAAAATCTTTCGGAGTAAATTTTTAATATAAATCTCTATTAAAAATAAATTTGTGTTTCTTTTCTTTCTTTCTTCTTTTCTTTTTTTTTTCTTATTGTTTGCCATTGTTTCCAGAGATTTATTATTTCAAATACAGCATACCATTTTGATTTTGAAAAAATATTATAGGCTGTCAAATTGATTTGAAAACTATTTTCAACATAAATAATATCTTTAAAATACTTTTTGTAAATAAATTTGGAAGTTTTACATCTTTATACTAATTTAAAATAATTAAACTTGGTTCGCGCGTGTTTGAAAAAATTTAACCTCAATTTCTTTGTTATGTTTCTATTTGAAATTTATCAAAATAAAGAAAAGTCGAAAATGTGTTTTAAAAAAATGAAAGGGAAGCATTCAGATATTACGCAAGTACATATTTTGCTATATTTCACCCTTGTAATGAAAAATAAGCAAATGCTTGATTCCACAATTTTAACCATGCATGATTATGTTTACCTCCCCCTATACTTTTTCTGTTGTTTCAATAGAAGATTTACAACAGTTTATATGGAAAAAGAATTATTTTTTAAATTGAAAATAGTAATTACGGAGCACTTATTTTCAAGAAAAAACAGCGGAGTTTCTCAGTCTATAGTGCTAAGTGTTGAGCGACGCAGACTTTAAAAAATTCAAATAATTATTATAACTGCTTTTCAGTTATATTCGCTATTTTCTTAAAATTTTATATGAATAGTTAAAACAGCCACCTTTGATTTGTTTGAAAAAAAAAGCAAATGATAAAAGTTCCTAATTCATAAAAGATACTTACGTAATAGCAGCATGTTTCTTCGTAATAAATTTATTTTCATCAAAGTAACTACGTAATTATTACTTTGTAAATAATATCACATATTATAATATTGATAATAAATAAGTATTAAAAATAATTTCGATTAAATATAATTACCAAGACGGAAATGAGACGCCTAGTGGTGAATGAAGTAACTACAGTTAAAATCATTTTCATAATACAAAAGCAAGAAACCAACTTTCTCTATTCCATCTGTGACATACAATGTTTAAGATTTTTGATTTACTGCGTGTGCGTAGGAAAGTATTTGCACGTTCAAATTTCTGTGCAAACCAAAAGATAAAAAGTCTTTTGCTTATTAAGAAATACATGCGTTCACCATTATCGAGAAAATTCAATTACTTTTCATAATTGGTTTGTTTGTCGCTCAACGGTCTTTTTTTTTTGCACACGAGGGCTAATTAGACCAGGACCTACGGTTTAAAGTGGATTCCGAACCACTACAAACATCCATGCCCAAAGTGGGATTCGAACCCACGAACTGTTGAACCGAAGGCAAGAGCGCTAACCATTCGGCTGCCAGCTCGGCCTTTTCGTAATTGAATTTAAATTTTCGAATTGAATTAGATGATCTTCTCATAAAGACCGAAATAGTCTGATAATTTTTCAATGAATTTGATTTTATTTCTGCCTGAATTTAAGTTTTGACCCTGTTAACTCTTATGTTATATCTTATTTAGGTTTTTTTTTTTTTTTTACAAAAATTAGATTTTTTTCATTTTGCAAATCTCATTAAACCAATATTTTTGGCGATTATACACGGAATGGAAATAGAAAAATGTTATTGTTAGTTGTAATACTTATTTTGAAAAGGCATAAGCACTTTAAAGTCATTAAAAGTTACTACACAACAGGTTTAAAAATGTATTGGTAAATGGTTGTTATGATTGATATTATCTTCGGGGTAAGTAGTCCAATTTGGAGATTTTATCGCTTACTTTGGCTATTAGGAATAACTCTCAACCGCCGATTCGCGAAATGGCAGCAATCTGCTATTTGTCCAAATTCCAAAGTGTCATCCGCGACAATCGATATTAAAACAGCACCTACATTACAATAATAATACTTTACGAGTTTAGAAAATAATATGATCGATGATGAAAAATTAACAAATTGCAACTATGTACCTAATCGCCTTTCATAAATTGTCGCGTGCTGTACACTTAACAGTGTGCCCTTGTCTGCCTTGAGTATCGCTGATTGCTTGAATGCTGAATATCCATCGTAATATATAATTTATAAATTTTTTTTAATTCTCTAATTATTCCTTAAAAGTTATTTTTATCTTCATGATTTACTTATGGGATAAAATTGTGCCAATGGGGCGAATTATTAAACTTACAAGAACGTACCGAAATAGTTTACCGGTCGTTGGAGTAAATCCAGTTCAGAAACACTGGTTTAGTCAATCAATTATATTCGGTATGAAAATTAATTTGATATGAGTGATTCTAAAAAAAATCAGATCTTTTTATTATTTTGAAAACTTGTTTTTTATAGAATTTTTTTAAATGTTCTTTCGTGAATAAATTCCTAATTTTTTTCTCCATTTTGCACAAAACAACAAATTATCCAATATTTTAAATTTCGCTGATAGGAAAATTTACTTAATATAATTAACTTTGACTTTTCAAGAAAAGGTCAAAGTTATTCATGAACTTAGAATTGCATTCCAATGTACTTTTTCTACTTGTTCGAAGGTTGATTTCGTTAAATAGGAACCAGGAAGACTTCAAGTATTTTCTTCCCATACACGTGTAGTTTGTAATTTAAAAGAATAATTGAAAATAGCTGTCCTTCTTAGCTTAATCTAGTAGATAAGAATGTTATCATGTAACCCATACATACTTTTCTTTATTTTTTGTGCAATAGATCTGAAAGTACTTGAATTTATTTACTTCACACGTGTCACGAACATTATTCTCAGGGTTACGTCTGGCTTGGAAGGGACGGAGGTGCAAAAGTCTGATAAATTAAAACTGATTTTTTTGGAGACATTTTTTGAAGCCCTATCCACGTGTTTCCAGCATGAATTCCAGAATCTTCGTCTGTATAACTTTGGAATTTGGAATGCAGTAAAGTTTTCAATATTTTATGTATATAAAAGAGGTTAATTTTTTTAACAACAAATTTTTATTTAACGTTCAGTTAGTGGCGTTTTTGAGAGAAATAATAGATGAGATTATTTATGTGAACAAACCTTCATTGTTTTTCAGATTTCATTGCCGTCGTATCATGTTGATAATAAAATATTCATTTTCCAGATATGTGTAAAATTTGTTCTAAGAGTAAATTAATTGTATAATTCAAAATTTTATCGTGTTTGTGCTGAAATGTGAATCTATGGATAAACTGTGTTAAATTAGTGTAAGTTTTTTAAGTTTTTATAAATTTAATAAAATTTTAATACATGATGTTCGATTTTTAATTTTAATCATTATTATTAATCAGCGTCACTTTTTTATGTATTTTTCTCCCTCGCATTATAATTATAAATATTTCAACTTGATTTTCAAGGGCATAAAACCATTGACTTCAGCAAACGATTTCGGCGCAGAAATAGTTTTTTGTCAATAATTAAGCGTACAAATTAAAAGGCCGTATAGTATACATCAGCAAAGTCCCCTGTACCTAACCCAAGAAGGGTTCTACCAGTTTACATGCTGGAAAGAAGAAAAGAAAGTGACACCGCCGGGGGCCCCGCCGCGGCAACGGAGCCAAGCTCCAAAACGCAACAACCTCACACGCTAGGGGAGGATACCCGTCAGCTGTCTCTAGCTGTCCCCATTGGACTAATTTATTGTGTGATAAAAAAATAATAATAACATTACTAGACAGCACAGGTACAAGGTGAGTAATTGTTTGTGAGTTTACACTATTGGTAAGAACAAGTTGGGACAAAGACAAAATTTACAGACAGTCATTAAAACAAAACAAACAGAACAATTAAAAGGTACGTGGCAGAGTATGGGTGCAAACAAATGGGAATAGCAAGGAGGGACATTAGACAATATTTACAAAAATTCAACAAAAGGATTACAAAAATATTTAAAATTGCTTAAGCACAAAGAGGCAAGGGTTTTAGGGAATCATCCATTGGGAGAATCTAGTAAATGACATCAATGCAAAATTTACAAATTCTGGTAGTTTGTTGTTAATAGGTACTTTAGCTTTTGGCATTAGAGGAGGGTCAGGTATCAAAGCATCACTTACAATGGAGAAGATAGATATCAATTGTTGTCTAAATAGAAGATAAATTAATTAATAATGCTCCTTAGAGCATTAGGAAGTGGAGGTATCTAGAAATTAGATCAGCGTTATAGGACATGACATGTAGAAGGTTTAGGTTGTACAGTATTAAAATTTTTTAAGCGCAGTTCATGATAATTATGGCAATGCGTAAGATTTTGAAAATGAAAGAAATTCAATTATAACAGGAAAATTTAGAGAGTAGGCTGACCCTAATTCACTTAATAATTGGTGTAACTTAGTTAAGTAGTTTATGGAGGGAAAAGAGATTAGTGAATAGCATAGTAGCTACAGATGCTGGGAGCAGTTGCACATCTATGGTTCCGGATCTATTTAGTCCTCCTCTTCATCTTCATTGTAGCTTGGAATGTACAGGTCTCTGTGGTCTATAATGAAGTTTACTAGTGCTATTAGCTTGGACCTAGCATAGCTGTTAGTTACCAGATTTTTTGTCCTAGTGATTAGGGCACCAGCCTGCCACCTGGAAAAGCGGGGTTCGATTTCCAATGCTGTAAAAGACCCATTGAGTACATGCGATATACGTGCACGTTAAATCTGTTGAATCGAAAGACTTGCGGTCGGTCGTTGAGCAGTTACCATGTGTGTAATGATCTGGAAAAATTTTCTCCCCCTCCAGATCAGTGCTAAAATTGAGGGAATTGATCCTCTGGTGGTGCCATCTATCGGAAGTGTTTTGAGCAAAGTCGTACTTTCACCTTTTTGGTGCCCTGGTCAAACAAAAGACGCATCCTACAGACTTAAATTCGCATAGCCAACGGTGAAAATTGAGCTTGGATTGTCCAAGTGTCATAAGTAACAACAGATTAACAAAGGAGATCTAAACAACTTTCATGTGTTCTTTTGTTTTTACTATTGACACATTTGTATCGATTTATGCTCAGACAGAATGTGAAAATAATAATTATCATGATTATGTTGTCTCATTGTCAGTTATTCTATCTCCTGCAGATAATAACATGTGAATCCTACATTAAGTGAAATGATGGAAAGGGATATTTCAAGGAGTGCATATGTAAATAGGTTTTACTGTTTCTATCTATTTATATAGGACCTTTATTCTGTTTGTTCTCTCACTTTTGGTCCGAATTTGAATTTCAAAAGGCTGTGATGAATTGGTTGAATTGAAAATGAAATTTGGTATATTTGAGAGTGGAATAAACTTTATATGTGGATGTTCATTCAGTTAATTCAAAATATAGGCTCCATTTCATTTTGAAATTTTAATTACAGCGTTTTTAATTAATTTAAAAAGTCATTAACGCTGATTTCAACTCCCTATGAAATTGCTTATGGCGTGATTGCATCTATTTAATAATCCGTGTAACACCATTCTAGAAATTTTCCTGCTTCAATAATGGAAATGGGTGATTCTATTTCTTCTTTTGAAATTGTCATCTATATTCAATTTTTGGGGACAAGCAGAAAACCTATTCCTGATATTAAATTCACCTTCTTTCTTCATTTCTTTAAATGTAGTTCTTTAAGAAAAATATGATTATATTTAATATGATTTTCGATTTTTGAAAAAAGTTTTTTGCTCATTTCAGCGAATGTGTTTATGTTTTTCCCAATATGTAGCAGATAAGAAATTCATCAAACACTGATAAAAGAAATTCCACTTTCAATATTTAATAGCTAAAGGGAATTTTTTAAACGTTTTACACTCAAAGATTTGTATCTAGATAATTAATTGAGCGACCTCATTTCTTGTGAAAAACAGCATTTCGAACACACACACAATTCTAAGAAAATAATAAATATCCTTATTTTTCCAAATCATCGTTTATACCCGAAAATTATATGCACAATATCCATTGAAAGTTAAGGTTTACTATTTTTTTTAAATATTTTTTTCTGATTATTAGATTAAATTATAAGAGTTGTAGATAATAGGAACAAAAAGAGTGTTATTTAATTTGGTTGAGACTTTATCTGCTGTAAATATTCAGGAGCACAAAAACTTTTATATAAATTATATGGTTAACAATATAATGCAATTTCTAGCCTTCTTTTAAAAATGAATTAATGTTAATGAGAATTTTTATATGAATAACAAACGTTTTGTATTTTAATGACAAAAAGTTATTATGTAAGATATAATCATTAGCAAAAATAGAAATTAATGCATTGGTTAAATTATTTTATTTATTTTTTTCTAATCATTGTTTCATTTGCTACAGAATGTAGTCCTAATTATTATTGACAAACACGTTATTAATCCTATAAATTTTAAACAAAAATTAATGTACATGTTTTCAAGTATTGCTCAGGATGCTTAGTTTGGTGTAAGAAATTTTATAATATTCCGATTTTCAGAAAACTGTTGTGTTGGCTTCTCTTATTTTAATGTGCTTATTTCTATATAGATGAGTCGTTTCATTATAAAATAATGCATATATATATATATATATATATATATATATATATATATATATATATATATATATATATATATATATATATATATATATATATATATATATATATATATTTATTTATTTATTTATTTATTTACAAGAGAACTCACTAATTTATACGTTACTCAGTCACTAGTTACTACATTCCATGAATTTTTTACTTAGCTACCAAAACAATTGCCATGAGAACTACTGATGTTGCCACTCAGGCTTATGAAACTTTGCGCTAACGGTTGTATGCAACTAAGAAAGCTAACAGCTTGTGAAATTGTCGCAGACAAAAAATTAAAATATCGTTCTAATATTTAAAAGGTAGCAAGCTTCTAAATTTTCCAGTTAAAAATTTTGATAGGATTCTGAATTTTGCATTTTCATTATAGAATTTTTTTTATCCAGTAATGTATTTGATTTGAATTTCATAAAATTCCTCTTAAGAAGGGGAGGGAATTAACAATGGGAAGCCAGAGTACAACATGACCCAAATTAATTTGACCTTTAGTTGATTATACGTATATATTTCCTTGCCGTTGTTTGACATAGTATGATTTTAGTGATCATGTACAATTAAATTTATTATAATATCAAAATAGAAGTAATTATGTTTAAGAGAACAGTGCCTACTTATTGAGGTACATTTGGACTAAAATACCCTAAGCAGATATGCATTGTTGATGGGTATTTTTTGGCTAACCTTAATTTCTCAGGGTCCGTAACATCATCAGTCAAAATGTGCCATACTTTTGTATATAACCGGTTATATAACATTTAAGTAGTATTTTGTGTTAGAAGAATAATATTATTTGAAAATTTAGACATTTACACTGTGCATAAGACTCAATGTTCCTAAAACAGTGTTGCATAATATGAACAGAAGTGTGCCAACTTGACTGTCGACTTCATCACTATACCAATGCTCAAAATCATGAAATTCTTCAGTCGCAAGAAGTGAGGAATTGTTAAACGCATCGTCGTAAGCTAGCTATTTATTGTCAAGGCGTGAGGTCGTGATGCCTTGGTTGGAAAAGCGTAGTTCTTATGATCGGGAGGTTATGGGTTCGATGCTAGACCAATTGAAGATCCGTTATGTTCACTTGTGATATCTGGACCATTAGATCTAGTCGAAATGTGTTTCCCCTAGTGTGAAGGGGGAAAAAAGTGACTGCTCTGGTGTCGATCATGTTACTTGAACATGGTTCAAAATTATAAGGCGATCGAATTATTCAGCGGCTTTTCAGTTAGTCGGAATAGGCAGCCAAAACGTGTTTCAGACAAAGCATCAATGCGATGGAAATATAAGCTTACGTGAAATAATAAACGAAAACAAAATTACTTTTTATATTATGACGTTAAATAATAAATACAATAAACAATAAAAACGATTAAAACGTTGTCAGAAAATATAGCATTTTATTATTAAAATATAAGCTAAAATGAATTTCATACAAGTATTTGAAATTTCGAAAAAATTGAATTTTCACAAAATAAATACAAAAATAAATAAATAAATAAAATAAAATAAATAAATAAAACAAAAAATAAGAAAAAATAAATAAACATTTATGCAAGTGTTTTTTTTTTTTTTTTTTTTTTTGTAGAAAAATTTTCTTAAGAATTGCTTAGACTTGGAAAAATAAAATAAAATGTGACGTACATTTAAGAATATCTTGTGGATTTTGTTGACAAAATCGCTATTTTTAAACCTAATTTATAACTTTATCAGAAAAATGCCAACAGGGAAAATTTTTTTTATAGCAGATATAATTACAGGGAACAAAGTGCAAAAACTACCCAGTTATAAACAACGAATAATTTTTTTTCGTCATGGAACGAATGATTGGTTCACACATTTTTAATTGTTAATGATACTGTTATTCACGGAAAATGTATGGAACGAGATATTTTTTCTAAATTTTTAAAGTGAGATTTATTTTCGTAACGAACGAATACTTGGACTCTTAATAGTTACATGACTTCATATGAAAAATGAATCGAGTATCAAATACTTTTGTTTGATGTGTTTGCAAGAATTTTAGAAATGGCGCGTGGATATAACTGAATAGATTCAAGAAAACTTTGAAGTTAGTAAATAATTTTATGTATGTTTAGTATTTTTCGCTTATTCACTAAGTTATAACTATAAATTTTTTTAAAAAAATTATGAAAAAATGTTTATGTTTTTTCCATATAGATTTATTTTATTATGATGGATGATTATGATTACTACCTGTATTATTATAGTAAAATTGTTTAAATTTATAAACAAACAACTATTTTAATAATTAGCAACGTAACTATGCAATTAAGCTTTTATATTACGGTGGGAATTTTCTTCATTATTATCTAAAAGTGGATAAATTCTAAAAATAAATCATTAGGTTCTTTTTACTACTAGATCAATTATTAAAACCAGAAGAATAATTTTAAGTATTATGTAAAATAAAGGTATAAAACCATAAATATTTAATCATATATTTTCAGAATATTTTAAATATCTTAATAAAATTAATGATCTTCTTTATAAACATAGAGGACATCTTATAAAGCAGTAAATTTTTGTGTTCACTATGCTAATTTAATTAATAATTTGAAATGGATGATTTGCTTTTAAATAATGAGAGTTTTAGAATTTTTTCCAATTTTTGAATACTGTATTTATAGATTCTTCTGCTTGGAAATTGTTATGCATGTTATTGTTTAGGTAAAATATCTTAAATTATATTTAAAATAAGAATGTTACAAACAATTTCAAAAGCGATAATCTTATCAAAGGCTTTTACTTTGAATTTATTTTATTTATTAAAGTAGTAAATATCTGAACATTATTCTTTACAACAATCGAGCTGGCTAGTGAATTATTAGCGCTCTTCTCTTTGGTTTATGGGTTCGATTCTAGCTTTGCATATGGATGTTTTCCGTGGTTTTGGAACTGACTTAAAATTATGCGTCCCATGCTAATTAGCCATTCTGTATGAAAAATGACCATTGTGAGCTGAACAAACCAGACCGTAATCTCCATCAAGAATATTTCACATTTTTACACTTTTCTCTCACTTTTATAGTTCATAGATTCGATTCCCACCCAAGATGTCAATATTTGTATAGGTTGGGAATGTCTGGATCTAATTATTCCTCCTGTGTAAATAATGATTGTTTAGTGTGATAAGTAATGATTCCTATTTTGTTTGATAAAAAATAACTGCCTACCAGAGTTTCGCAAAATTATAAAATAAAAAAGTTAAAAAATGACAAAATATTACAAAGTCAAACATTGTATAGCTAAATTTTTAATACCTTCTTTACTAGAACAATAATGAACAACTCTGAACATTGTTTTTTCATTCTTCTCATTATAGTACTAGAGAAGGAAGTAAAACGATTCATAAGAAGGTATGAAGACTCATAAACAACAATAAATATAATACATTTTTGAATAAATCTAACTTGTTTTATCACTCTGGTTTTGATAACTAAGATACCTTCAGGATCGAACAAAACATTTAGTGGGCAGTAAGCTAAAAACATATCTTCCCTCAACTATATTTGGCAATTGGGTTGCGACCCTAATCAGTATTGCACGAACTTCTTAATCATCTTCAGGATAGGACGAGGATAGTAAAGTTCCTCATTTTCAAAGAGTGGGGAACATCAAATTTACACAACATTGAACAAAATTTACAATGGGTGTTACTGACAAAAATATAAGTTTCTATTTTCACTATTAGTTAGTTAGGACATTATCTATTAAAATATTTGAGAGCATCTTAAGCAATAAACGAAATATTATAAGTTGGTGGACTATATCCAAATACAATCTTTAGCACTTTCCCCACGGAGATAGAAATACCATCCAGTTTCAGAGAAAACATAAGTTTCTTCAGAACTGCACAAAATCCACGGAACTACACCTATTTTTATAGACAAAACGTCGCACAAGCTATCATCGAGACTAAATTAAGATCTGTACCGCCTTGTAGAAGATATTACTGTCAGATTCTAATTAACCAGGACAATTACTCACTATATGAATATTTTTTAATTAAAGGAATTTACTATCTTCTTTCTTCCGATTTTTATATTATGTGAAATAGTTTATCTTTTTAAATGTATGTTTTTTCTAATAAAGAATATTTACACAGCTGCTGTAAGGAAACTTACCGTCTAAGAAATATTACACAATTAGTTATAATATTCAAAATAATCTATAACCCGCCTGCATTTCAAATACAGCAGATAATCCTTATTAAATATATTCATGAACATAAACAAAACATCTAACATTACTAAAAACTGTAATTTCTAAAACATTTTTTTAGGTTATGATCTGTAATTGTAACTAAAGCTATTGCAGTTAAAAATAACAACAATAGTTATAGTTAATATGCTTAATAATTTGCTAGAAATCGCATGGACAGTGAATATATTGTTGAATAGTAATCCCAAACTTATTAATTTTTATATGAATGCAAAAATATTGCCCTCTTGTATGCAAGCTATATAAAGACCACAGTGCCTAGTCAAATATCGCTAGAAAGCGTAGGAAAATATCAGACTGTCATCTCTTAACATATATTATCTACTGAAAAATGTCATGGGCAGGTAAACATAAATAGGTTTAATAAGCATAACATTAAATTAGATATAATTACTTATTTTGACAGATAAGTAATTATATGCAATTTATATAATCATGGTAAAGTAGATGATGTTAAGGTTCGATGATATTTTATGATCTGTCTTTAGAGTCTTAACTAACTGGAAATTACTTTGAAAAAAATTGACTTTGCAAATAAACATTCCATTCAGATTATTCCAGCATGCAAGATTATAATAAACCAACCCATATCGCAATATTTCCAGATATGCTTTTGGTTAGATCAAGTTAGAATAACACATATTCCCAACGATCTTTTATTTTCTTTACTTCTATATTAATTATCGTTTTCGAGAGAAAATATCATGGTCATTGTTTAACATTTATATAAAACCTTTCAAAATTTTCTCAAAAATTATTATGAATCTTTAGCATGAAACATGGTAAAGTTGTCAGATGAACACCTCTGTATATTATATAATAAGTAAAATTATATGCATTCAGGTCGTTTTACATACAAAAGATGGTGTTTTGCTGAAATACTGATAAGAGTTTTCGCGCTTTTATGGTACTTCTGTTAATTTAAGAGATACTTGGCAATATTTCATCGGATATTAGACCATATATTTCAAGAAGACTGTAGTTAAAATATTGAGGTACTTTCTTAAATTACTGTAGATTATTTGCTTCTGTGATGAGCTTTCCACATCTTTGTAAAATGTTTCTTATTTAAAAGTTGTATAACAGGTAAGCAAAAAGGCCTTAGTTATGCCAGTTTATATTTATGGATACTGTTCATCATTTTAGGTGAAGTTTGTACCATTTTGAACCTTACGCCACAAAAACCAATCAATCATCATTTAAGATGCATGATTATTAAAATCACCTGCGTTAACGACGAATGATGAACTGTCGTACAAAGTACAATGTTTATCCTTCAAAACTATGCCCTATGGACCCAGAGATTGATTCATACTAACTTTCACCCTCCAGCTGTTGTAAAGTTCACTTTCAACGATAATTTATTGTAATCATTTGTAACTTATTTTAAGCAACAACGCATCCAAGGAGTGATGGAAACATCTCGTTACACGATCCTAACGACGACAGACCGAGATCGAAATGTTTATAAATAGCTTTCCCAAACATCTTGAATACGTGACCAAATATAGCTCCAATCTATCAGTACAATAGTTGCCGCCGATTGTCGCCAAGCATATTTTGATTCGCAATCAAGCGCCCCTTCGACCTTTCATCTCGGCGTAGACTTTGTTTGTTACTAAGTTTAGATTGGAAACATTTCACCTGAAGAAGCTGATAAGAAACCTCTCGGGAATTAAATGGGGCACAAGAGGAAGTAAAATAACAATAGCAAGAAAAAAATGACGCATTGCAGTTGGTGACGGACAAATTGAAATCGGCGATTAATTTAGCTAATCGAACTTAGCCAATCGTTTTTATCTAATTATCTAAAGGATCAATTTTAAGTTTGGCGCATTTTAATAACTAAGTCATATATATTTTTAACATGGATAACTTTAACAACAAATATTTTTTCGAGTGTTAATGTATGAACATTACAATTCAACTTTTTATAAAATCTCATAATTTTTTTCATATAGTTTTATTGTAAAAAAAAGCAGGATTTGCATATTTGCCGAATACACTATAGCCTCGAACTTGACTCTTTTATTGGAGGTGGAGGGAGGTATATAGCATATATTACACATAGGAACAATAATATTTTATCATTGAGAAAGATCGTAGACGTACAATATCCCTCAATATTTTAAATAATTTAAGGCTTCATTGAACTAAAAAATGTGGCTATAGCTTTTAATCTTCGTTGAAATTTTTCTTAGAATGGCTTAAAATTTGAAAAATATTTTGTAAACGTTAAATAAATCCAATAAGGCGATTAAAATTAATCAGTTTATTTAATTTCAAATAGGGCAACCAATTTCAACTAAACTTAAGATATTTTCCACCATTTTCAAAAATTTAGAATTCCATAAAACCAAAATCTGCCTATGACTATTGATCAGAATGTTGCTAAGATTTTTCTTATGATGGAATAAATTTGGTTTTGAGAGAGGTGGTTAGTTGACATTAAACAGATTCTAATGAAGATGATAAACATTTTATTTTTTATTTTCAAGTAAGATCATTTAAATTCATTTTATTGTGTATAAAAATCTTTATTTTCAAGAATTTAGAATAAACATTAAACAAAATGTTCGTATGCATTTTTCAGTTTTCTAAATTATCCCGATTGAAGAATCAAAGCTTAAATTTTCGGTAGGGTAATGAAGTCAGAAAGATTTTAATACAATATATAAAAGTATTCCATTTTAAATTTCCAGATCGTCTAAATTAATTAATTTTAAAAATGCGAAGAATCCCATTAATATCACATCTTGTCGAGCATAAATCTGGTGTTAATTGCTTTTACGTGTTTCCAATTTTCTCTGATATTTATTAATTGCAACTATCGTAAATTCCATATTTCAATTTTGGGAGAGATCAACTGACTTCTTGGATTCTCTATCAAATATTCGCGAGCAAAAATCCACTTTGATAGTTTATTTTTAATTTATTTTAGATAGTGTATGTTAATTTTTATGAAAAGAATTTTTATTATAAATAGTGAGTAATGATAGTTTCATTAGATATTATAGGATTGATTATAAGATCTGTATGGTATCATTTTATTTAATAATAAATCATTATTAAATAAAGTTAAACTTAGTATTGGCTGTTTTATGTTTTATAGCGGAAAGGTAATGTTGGAACAATGGATTAGCACGGAATCTGGAAATCAAGTATTATAATCTTCGGAATAGTGTATGTTAGGGTGACCACTCGAAAATATTATTACACATTATGCATTTTCAGGTGTTGCCGAAATGTCTTACTATAGGAAATTACAACTCGCAGTTTGTAATAGAGCTGATAAGAAAGCCTATTCTTTCTAAGATCTTTTACAGTTTCCCACTGGTGTAGCGTAGGGTTGAAAATGCCATTTCAGGTATTGACCGCATCACTTAACTATAGTTTAATGTTTCTGCTGGAAGGAATTAATCTATTAACCATTTTTTCATGTTCAATGTACATATTCATTGTTACATAAATCATTACCACTTATAAATCAATTTCTTTTGTTTGACACTATTGGTGTGGCGTGAAGAAAAGGGGACCGACTCGGGTGTTCACCTCGTTACTTGACCGTGGTTCAGAATTATGAGGAAGTTGATGTTGTTTTTAAGGGCTTTATTCAATAGAAATAGGCAACCGAAATGTATCACAATAACTTAACTTCTTGTTTTACCTAGAAAAAAATACATTACATAATAAGCCAAATAAAAAATTTTGGGTTAGGTGTAGAAACAGGTACCCATTAGTTTGCAAAAGCAATTGGTAATAAATATTGAATATAAAATACTATTTTTGGTAATCCTGGTATTTTCAGGGTTTTAACTAATAAAGTTTTAAGGTTGCCAATTTTTTATTCACATATCATCGCCCCTCTTAGCGACAAGAAAATCGCCAAAAAAAGAAAAAATCAAGGGGTATCCGTAAGTAAACTTTTACCAAAATTTTATGTGTTTTTTCTGCATCACGTATATTTTAATATTTATTACATTCACAACGATTAACTTTCAATTTACGTAAATTATTGTTGAAAATTTTGTTCGAGAACTTTCGAGACAATACTGTCACGTTTATTCTTCTCATACAGTTTACTGCTTAATTCAACAGGCTGTCATTAAGTAATGTAATGGAATCTTCTCACTTCAGCGAATTTTTATAAACATACTCGAAAATTCTATTCTAGAATTTTATCATTCTCTTTTCCCCTTTATCACTTGTGACCCCAAGAATTCATAGAATTCATCCTCATCTTGAAAAAAAAAAATGTAAAAGTGATAATGTTGACGGCACGTACGTAAATGATGCAACTTCGTTAGAATACATATGCCTAAGACCGAAAAGAAAATATTCCATAGATCAAAGTACATTCATCAATTTAGGTTTATCTTGTCACCATTTAAGTACCAGAAAAGGGAAAAGTTTTTCTCGAAGAATTATAATGTCAAAGATGTGGATAAATTTTCATCACCCTGTAAAATTATACTTGTTTGTAAATTAATGAAACAATTTAAAAAAATAAGTGTTCGTTATATCTTTAATCTTATGCAGCCCTACTTAAGTGTTGCATTATTGGTTATTCTTTGGAAAATGAACCAAACTATTGAAAAATGTTTATTTTCTGTAATTGTAAGTTTTTTTATATTTTTTTTATCCAATGGCGGGCACACAAGGGTGACTGAACCCTATGCCACAACAAGGGCAGAAACTGCTACTCATTTGTTGCTACCCAGCGAGCACCTGTGAACCAAGTCACGGAGGCGAGTAGCGCTACCCACGCCATACCACCACAAACCCGTTTATAGGGCGGGCCACATTCATACAACATCACAGAAGAAAGGACAGAGAGAACAGAGAAGGAAAGAAACATCCATGCCCGAACCGGGATTCGAACCCAGGACCAACAGCTCAGGAGTCAGGAACGCTAACCACTCAGCCAATCGGTCGGTAATAATAATTGTAAAAGGTAACATTATACATTTAGGTAGTTATTCATCTAAATTCATATGAACTTAAATTAGTGAGTAATGATGTAGAACCATCATTACTTTAAATCAGAAAGAAACATTTATCACGCCCAAAAGCATTTCAAAATATGCAATAAATTTTAAGGAAATTAAATAAGGAGAGTTGAGACCAAAACTCTTGAAAGTAATAAAAGCTTTTAAGGAATTATGTAAAACACTGAATTTATAAGAATTTGACATATATTCTAAGATAATCATTAACAATTTTTATAATACTATGATCGTATATTTTTATCTATAATACTAATTGTGTTATATATGATAAATGATACGTGAAAAATATATAAGATTTATGGAAAATAATAAATTACAATACTTTATTGTGTTGAAAATTATAACTTAGCTACAGTTAAATTATTTTAACCAAATTAGTAATGAATTTTATTAATTATTAAATATTAAAGTGAAAGTCTAAAAGGTTTGATAAGCAATATCAGCATTATATATATGTACTATTTATATATACCATTATATCATCATTATGTATAGAGATACCTATTTGTGTGTGTATTTTATTTTAATAAATATTTTAAAATAAGAAAATAATTTTAATTATTTATAGTAAAAGTAAATCTTATTTAATAACATAATAAAACAATATAATTAATCAATGCATATAATTGGATTGGTTAATTATAAGTGTTAGGTTAGGTTAGGTTAAGACAAAAAAAACTGTTTTGGGTTATAATTGTTTTATTTTGAAGTATTTTACTCACTTATTTTCCATAAATTTTGTTCAAAATTTTAAGTATTCTTTTTATTTACTTTTTGTCATATAAAAATATATTTTCTCTGTATCTTCATTCATAACAACCTTGTTAACATATTATTAAGTTGAAGCTTTTTAATTAAAGAAGTTTAACTAATTAAAGTATAATTTTTTTAAAAAAATATTTTAGATAAGTTGTTTGCTTTCATGACGCTATAATTTCATCAATAAACAAAAGATTTTTTTCATTCGGATGGATAATTTTAAATATAATGTATAAGCGCAAATTTTCTACGCATATTTATAAATCGCAAATGAATTAATTTCAACTTTAATACGTACGACAGGAGAATAAAGCTGTATACAAAAATTCATATGAGCATAACATTTAGATTAAATTTTAATGACGAATTAAGTTAGACTAAAAATCATAATGTTTCTTAGAAAACATATTAGCTTCTACATTGTTACCAATAAATACAGGTTTGAAAATATTGCATTTGAGCAATAATGTTAAATGCTATTATCTTTGACGAGAAAAACTCAGTTTGTAATTAATTATAAGTTTAAATGAGTTTAAATCAGAAAAATTAGTTAAAGGATAAAAATAATTTAACGATGATTTTGCTTGAATGTAGGAAAAGACTATAGTTATGAATTAGAACATTCAAGTTGTATATACTGTTGATTATAATGAGAGATTTATGTTGCATTTTTGCCTTCTGCGTGTATGCTTGTCAAGGTAGGTGCGCAATCGTTTTCAGCGTTTCCTCCTTTAACATAATTAATACTGTTCATTACTCATGAAAAGTTTCTTCAAAAAGTAAAGGCATGTATATAAAAGGCTTAAATAAAGTTTAAAAATTAGCAAAATAATATTGAAATTTGTTGAACTGTTTGTGGAATATTTATTTTTCATTGTTCTTTTCATGGCATAGTTCAAAAAAGTAAAAATCGAAGACCAAAATAAGTTATTATTTTCTTTCACTCGAAATTAGAGTCTTTATTGTTTTTCTTTTCTTTTCCAAACTTTACTTGTGTGTGATCAACGCTATTCTTTATCAACCGTAACCATTAAGCACAAGCAAAACTTTTCTCATTTCATTTAACATAAACAGAAATATAGAAAATAAAACTTAACTATTTTTGTGAGCACTTTTGAAAAATAAACTTTCATTATGGTATTTTAATAAGATAGTTTACAAGAATGTATTCTGAGATTTTTATTATTTTTTGAGACATATATTTTTAATAGCGTTGTAGCAGTGACAACTGTTGTTATTATAGAAAACAATATGAAATTTTTCTTATTAATTTTAACAATTATAATAACTTATAATACTTCTCATTTAATAGTCTTCACTGACATCTAAAATTTTAAAATACAATAAAATAAAAATTTCGCTGTCATAAACATAGTTTTATATGCTAACAACGAAAAAAATTATCTTCATATTTGTCTATTAGTTAGAATATTATAAGGGAATTTTTATTGAGTGACAGTATTTTTTTCTGACATTTTCATCTTAAATTCAAGAATTTAAATGTGAAAAAAAATTATAATTTTATCTTTAAAATTTAATATAGTTAAGCAATTTTGCTTCTATAATGTATTTTATAAATTAAAAATAAAATAAAGGAATCCATCTTCATATTTGATTACTTTTGAGTTAAAAATTTTCTGTTAAACCTGAATTGAAATTCCTACCTCTAATGTTTTTTATTACTCTATTATAGTATCATTATCATTTTATTTAATATTTATACAAAGGAGTTTATTTTTAATTATTATATACACATACATGCATGCATACACACACACACACACACACACACACACACACACACACACACACACACACACACACACACACACACACACACACACACACACACACACACACACACACACACACACACACACACACACACACACACACACACACACACATATATATATATATATTGTTATATTATGTGATGTTATGTTATATTATATATATACTTCTCATTTTTAAAGTCATTAAGTTCATTAAGTCATTCCTTGTATATTAGAAAAATAGATAATTTACTAATTAAATAAGCAAGGTAATAAAATTATGTTAAAAGGATAAATGTATTTTTAAATATTCTCACATTTCTATCACTCAAAAAGTATGAATTATTTTAGATATTTCTCAAATAAAAGAATTAAGGAAACGTATATGAAACACCTATATTTCTTCTAATTAAACTAAACTAAGATGAAGTTCAATATAACAAAAAGTTTTCACATTTCTCTAAGTAGTTTTATTCTAAAACTTTAATATATATATATATATATATATTAATTAGAGTTCAAGCCTAATATCAGTGACGTATGATTAACCTCTCTAAATGATACCAAGAAAATTTTGTCCAATCATAAGACATTTATTATTTAAACAGAGCTAATTTTATATCATTAATCTCTTGACCTATAAGTAATTTTATTACGTAAACTGTAAAATCATTTTGTGCATAAATAATTACGATAAGGAACTTTCCTCTTCAAAATGTCAGTGTTGATGAATGATGTTATTAATCACTGATTATAAAATTTTTTTATTGCTTTCAGAAATTCTCTTCTAAATAAGGCTTCATTAGATGAAATTGATTAATTGATATAGCAAACACTAAGATGTATCCATGAAGTGAAAAAATTGGTAAAATAATACTCTTCAAATAATCAAGTATTATGAGAGTTGAATTTTAAATTGTGATTTTAACCAAGCACATTTATTTCATGGCTTCCCTGTTTCAAAATATCAGTGAATTTTCCTGAAATGCAAAGGCCATAATCTTTTTGTTTGATAACAAGGAACATTCTAGCTAAATCTAGATTTGATATGTACGGTTATCGATTTTTTTATTAAAGTTAATGGTAGACCTTTACCTTGAATACGCTATTCTTTTACCTTGACTATTAGACATAAAATAAATCAGAAATCGATTTAGTCTGACAGTGTTACACTAAATTTAAATTCATGACCAGAAAGCTGTTCGTGATAAAGCAAACGAATCTATAAATTTAGAAAACAATTGAGGTAATATATCTTTCTTTTTATTCATGATGTTGGTAGATATTTCCTGTATCAATGCAGAGTTGGATTTCTCTGATTTGGTTTATTTGACGTATGTCGTCAACATTGTAACATATTACACAGAATTTTCAAATGACATCATTTTGGAGGTCATTTTATAAGCATTTTCATATTCTAGTAAAGAAAGGTTGTTCATCATTGGGAATTATCGCATTATGGGAATATTTTAAGTTGCTATTTAGTTTATACTGCAATTAAAGTAAGGAGCTCTGACCTTCTTTTGAAAAGAATTTAAACCACTTTTAATCGAATTTTTAATTTTTCTAGAGTTTATTTAGAAATATTTAGTAGGTATAATGGTCGAAAATCAATCTATATTAACATACACTGTGAAAATAATATAACTACGATATTTTAAAATGGAAAGTACAAGTATATTATGATTACGTTACTTTCTATTTTATTATTTTTACGTAAATGCTTATTCGAAGATTTACAATGATGGTAAAATTGCTTAAAATTCAAATGGGAATTCATACATTAGAATTTTATAATTTATCTTATAGCTTTATTGAACAAATTAAATGTAATTCGAAATTTTAAATTCTCTTTAAAATAGTGTTTGTAGGTTATTTATATAGTCACTTTTATTAATAATTTTTTTCTCGGGCGGATTTCATGTAGACTTCACACCTGAAGAAACATCATAAATGACATTGGTGGAAATTTCGGATAAAAAAAGGCAAAACTTAAGCGTGTAAAGACTAGATTTATATGATAATCAATTTCCGTTCACATTTGCGTTTTTTTTAAATAAAAATTATTCATGTTTAGATATATTTTCTAATTTTATTAATATATCGATTTTTTATTTCTGAATTTAATTATTTTTTGAATTACTTGTCACTTCCCACTTAATGTGGTACTCATATAAGCTATAAAATCATTATGTGGTTTTTATGAGCTATATCGCTTAAGAGCTGTAAAATATACAATCGAAATTTTAGAATAATTTTTACTGTGTAGAAGCTTCAGAATTTCTTAAATTCATTCAAGTTCTATAATCAATTCATAGTGCTAATTATTAAAAACTAAAATTCGAAAAGCAGAACAAATTTTAAGAATTTAAACATGGATTTTAATAGAGTTTTGTCCCTTAATAGTATTTTTTGATTAAAAACGAAAAATTTTAATTACCGCAGTTTGGACAATGAAAGTTATACAAGAAGATATATTCAGAAAAAGAGAAGAATATACATTAATTTAAAATTTATCAATTCATTACACAAGATGTTAAAAACAATATTTATATTTTGGTATTAAAATGAAATTTAGATGCATATAGTTTTTCTGTACGCTTTTCTGATTAGAAACATGTATTTATTCAAGTTGGTTGGTTATATACAAGGCATGAGCTCAAACTATTTATTTAAAAAAGGCTACAAGTCCATTATTCAGCTAAAGATTACCAAATAACAGTTTATATTTCTTTAGTAATAATTTTAATAAATATATTCTAATTTTTCTTCGTGTAGTTTTTGTAGAATTTAATATAGCCCAGTTTATATTTCTTATATATTCGATTTGATCTTTAGTTCGACAATTTGTAAACTATGTATTTTGGGTACGTATATTTGTAGTGATTTGGAATCTATTTCAAATTTTAGATCCTGGTAAAATTGGCTGCTACATACAAAGATGTGATTCTAGAACAACAAGCCAAACACACAGTGTTACATTCACTTAATTGAAACTATGTAGTTTATTTAAAGAGTAATTGTTATGATTAATCAAGAAAAATATCATTAACATTTTAATCATTTCTAGATAATCAAAACTAAGGAAAAGTATTGAGTTCGAAATAAAAAACTATTGATTTTGATAAAAAGGTGCTTTTTTATTTTTACTTTTTTATTTATCTTTTTTATGCAACACAAAAAATAAAACCTAAAAATGTATTATATTCTAAATTTATAAGTGTTATTTTTAGAATTTTTTCCTGTATTTGTCTTTTATATTCTAAGGTACACTCTGCACAATATATAGATCTCTTATTATCTGAACATGAATTACGAATTTAATAAGTATGAATATTAAATGAACATGAATTACGATTCATCTTGTGAAATGTACACATTAATTCTTGATGAATTTGAATTAGTTGTTTGTGTACAGAAATAAAGAGAAAAAAGAGTTAGAGAATTGTATATGCCAATTTATGTATTCAATTTTCATGGGCCTCTATAGCTTTCCGGAACGTATAGAAAACATAAACAGCTACAACTTTTCGGTACTCGTCTTCTTCTTTAAGTGAAATCGTCTAATTATATAATATTTCAGTCATTTGAAATTTATAAATTATGGAAAAGCATACGTTAAAAATTATTTAATAAATTTTTTTTAAAAAATACGCACCGATTTAGGAAAACTTCTGTCCGGAGATCTTGAATTCTTATTCATGAATTGTTCCAAACTTCTTTTTCGTAAAATATTTTTATTGGAAAATAATCTTTAAACAGTTAACTAATCCTCCAATGTCAGTTTCATAAATTCTTCAAATTATATTTGAAAATTTTGTTCTAAGCAAACGATTTTATTCTAAAATTGATATATTACATAACTCAGTTTGTAAATATTGATACTGCATAGAGTTCCAAGGATCCATATAAAATGATAATAATTTCCAAGAAATTAAAAAAGTTAAGAATACATTTAATATTTTTTTCAGCGTTCTAAACTGTGTTTTAAATTCTTTTGCTTTTTTATTTTAAAGACTTTTATTTTTTGTTTCTGAGATTAAGATTCGCAAACGATTTTTTAATTCTAAGATTCTTCCTAATGTGTAATAAGCAAATATTTTAGTTGTTAACTAAAAATTGATTGCTTTGGATTTACTTGTTTTAAGTTCCTACTTTTAAGAATCGATTAGAATTTAAACTATTAATATTGTAAATGAACAAATTCAAACGATAAATTTAAATAAATAAGTTTTTGATATTTTAATTTGACTAATGGCAACTAGATCGATAAATTTTCGAATTTATTCATTTTCAAGTTCTTGGCTTTCAAAATCTGTCTAAATTTAAGCAATCAATATTATAAGTCGACAGATGTAAACGATAAAATTAAATAAATATTTTATTGATATTTTAATAAGAATCATTTATTTATAACCCTTTTTTATCAATTCGTCACCATCACGATGGTGTACAAGAGTTCGCTGAAAGCGAAACAATAGAATTTTGTCATTCTTTTATCTCCTAATAATAACTAGAAGGGTGTGATGAAAGATCCTTGTTTTTGGACGCATAAAAAAATTAAGAAAAAACAGTCCCCATAACGATTCCATCATCTTTTTAGTTGAAAAAATGTTTTGTTGGTGATAATAATCGCATTTACTTACTGAGGAAGCATATTTGAACTTTGAACATGCGATAAAGAGAGATAGAGATCAGGAAATGTATTTATGCTGTTGTTCCATTCAATTAGGTTTATTACATTTTAGCACAGCGGTGGTCAAAGAAACGAAAAATTTCCCACTAGTTGGTAAGTGTTATAATTTGAATTAAGCACTAATTAATACTTTGGAGCTTAACTAACGAATTACTTAACCACAATTTTTTGATTGATATGAATTAATAAAATCATCGTCATTTTATAAAATATATTTCGATATTAAATAAGCTTTATTTTTATTTAAATATTATTTGAGATTTAATTGAAAGGTTTTAAATATTCTATGATATATATTTTATTATTTGTTTAATTCCGTAAGATCCAATTTCATATACTGAAAGTATTTGAAAATTTTGGTGTTTTATTGGTATTTAAAAATTATCTCATTTTAATTTATGAGATACATTGAAATGATTATTAAAGTTAAATGAAGAAATTTATGAAGTATTCTTTAATTTTTCAGTAATTCATGAAATTGTGTCTGAAAGATTGACTAAAAATAAAATAATTTATGTATGTGAAACGTATTGTAAAAAATACATACAAATTGAAACTCTAATAAATTAATATTATATAATAAACTGTAAATTACATTTTGTTATAAGCATTAGCAAAGGAAAATGAGTCAATAATTTCAATTATGTTTCTTAAAGAGCATATTTTATATTATTAAATAAATTAATATCAATTATTCATAATTTTTTAAGCTAATTTGTATAGTTCTATAACTTAATTAATAGACACTTAATTGGCAGTTTTACTACATTTTCTGATTATTTTTTGTTTTATAATTTAATTAATCATCATTAAGTAATGTTAATTTCATTTATCTAAATATTATTATTATTAGACATGATTTAATTTGTCAAATATATTTGAAAAATGGAAAACTGCCGATTATACTAAATATGTTACTTAATTCTACGATTTATAGTCGATACGATTCATTCCCTTTATTTGGCGATTGATAAATTTTTATGTCTTTCATCATAATCTTCTTTTCTGTATTTTTAAAATAAAGGCTCTTGTAAATAAAAAGTGAATTGTAATAGTTGATATGTGAGTTGTGAATAAAATAATTTCATCGCCCAAATTTTACATCCAATTTTTTGTATTTTCAAAGAATATTTTAATGCCAACATAATGAAAACTAAGCAATTACCGTAAACAATGTTTTCGATGTCATTTCTGGTGTAATTTTACATATTCTGCCCTTTCTATGTGTCTACTTTAAATGCTATTTTCTCGGTCTTCGATTTGTCATCTCATGAGAATAATATGAAACGAATATATGGCCAAATGCTTAGAAAACTGCTCTCCAAATAATCTAAATCGCTTGTAAAACTGATACAAATGACATATAGGTCCCTTTTTTAAATAAAATGTTATTTATTTTAGTTAAATTTATTATGAAAAAGATAATATCTAAAAAAGTAAAAAAGAAAGAGATATACAATTTGATGCTAAACTAAAAGCTGATTTAATATTTTTTAAATATTTGGTTTGAATTCTTTTTTGAGAATATAAGCTATCAGCAATTTTTGTTTATCAAATATTATTGTTAATTAATTAAAATATTACTGTTAAAATTATTATTGCTAATTGTTAATGATAATTAAGTTTCTTAAAATTAAAGTAGTTATGTATGTCCAAAAAAGATTAAGGTAAGTTAATGTTTTTAAAGCAGGGATAATTTTTGATTTACTAATTTGATTAGAAAATAACAAGAATCATATTTTTGTATAAATATTAAAAATTTTTTATAACATTTTCATATTTCTTACTAAAGTACCTGAATTAAAAAGAATTGATTTATGAAAAAAACTGAGATGAGATTCAACTCAAGGAAATTGCTCAAAATATAAGCCCGATACACATTTCACATTATATATATTAACATATACTAAAGTACTTCCTATAAAATAATATATTATGTTAAAGCTATACATAACTGAAAAATATAAGAATAACATCTGACTGAATTGTGGAAATTTTTTATAATCTCATTAATGTTTTAGCTATGCATAAATAATTTTGATTTTTGCACATTTTTTCAATATTTTATAAGAATTTGCGATATTTTTATTTTAATGTAAACTAAGTCTAAATTTCATTGATAATGTAATTTATTAAAAACGTTTTTCAACATTTTCATTAACACTGGGTTTTACTAAAATAATTTCTTAATTTGCTTTTATTATAGAAATTACATTCTAATTTAAAATTAATTTTGAAATATTTCTTAAGATTATCTTGCGCTTAGTAGTAATAAAGAAGGTTAGGAACATAACAGTCATAAATATTTTACTAGATGTCGCTGAAATGTTTTCTTAAAATTGCTTAGAAGAGCTAAGTAACATTTTTTTCTTTTGAGTTATACCATTTTTTCTTTTATTTTTTGGAATTTATTTATTAAGATTTAATTCTTTTTAATCCAAACGCTCATGTATCCTTGTCATCACTTTTTAAAACAAAGTTTGGAATTAAAATTAAATTATTTCAATTATAATCAGATATCAAATTATCTTGATACATTTAGGTTATAGATTCATCAATTGCATTTTAACAGCATTCGTTTTCGTGTCTAGTAAAAAAATATCGTAACAATAAAAATTGTTAAGAAATAAAATTAATGAATTAATAAGCACTTGAATATAAATGTAGAATAAAATGTTATGTACCATTTGCATAAAATATTAAATGTAATTTTTTTCATGTAAATTTATAAATCCTTAGTTAATATGCTTGCTAATTTATACTTAAAATAATGAAAATGATTCATTTACCATTTGGTATTTTAAATTCATTTATGTAATTTGATCAGAGCCACCTATTTGAGTAATTCAATATTTATTTGTTACATAATTTGTTGCAGTTTGTTGCAAATAAGAACGCAATTCTATTGCAAGCATTATTATTGATATTATTATATTGTATGTAGGAGATGAGAGTCTTCTTATACAAATCTAGTCAGAATAAAAAAAATTATTATTACCTGGGAAAATATAAATCTAGTTAATTTATTAAATGTAATATTTGAGATTGTTTAGTTATTTTTAACAAATGATATCTTATTTCTAAATTTTAAAGCTATATCTACCTATAATAATTTGTTACTAAGAAATATCAGACATTATTGAATTAAATCTGTGGAAATATTTCTGTTACTTTACATTTTGTGAACACTTTCCTTTTTCCAAATTTTAACCGCCATTTTACAAGCAAAAAATTATTTCCTCGTCATGAATTCATGGAAAAATAACTTTAAAGTTAAACGCTTCTAATATTGAATCATAATGGTTGGAAAAATATCGTTTCATAGAATATGATATTAATTAATTAATTGATATTCAACTGTGTTATAACAATCACAATAGAAAATTTTCCAACCGGAAGATATTTCACACATTTGTAATGAAAGAATGGAGTCCTTCTCGGTTGATCTATTTTAACAACTGGGCATTAAAACCATTAAGATTAACTAAATCACATGCTCAGAATCATTTTTTTCAGCTTAGGTAAAAATTTTTGAATCCTATTTATTTATCAATAAAAAGATAAGATTTCCTGATCACAATAACGTAATTTTTCCTTTCAGTTTATTTAGAGACAACTTTTTTTCTAATGCGCGACTGATTTTAGGGTCAATCCAATCAGCGATACAAGGGTGAAGGTGATATCAGCTTATACAATGAGACATCCAGTAAGTGGGCCATTTTTGCCCCCGGAAGCGAAAGGATAGAGATACAGAGAGAGAGAGAGAGAGGAACATCCATACCCGAACCAGGATTCGAACTCGGCATCTACTGCTTCGAAGTTAGGGTCGCTAACCACTCCGCCATCGGTCGGCATTAAGAGAGAACTTTGAAATTATGTATGAGTTGTAAGAGATGAAAAGCAGCAGTATTTTCGTATAATGACAATATGAAAATAAAACTATCCTTAAATTAGCAATCCTTAAACGCTTTCTTTCATTCATTTCCCAATAAATGTAAGATTTACTGATACAACCTCTTTTTGATTTTTTAAAACGGAGTTCTTTTGTTCGCTTTTACCTAATAATGAAACTGCGTTCTTCGTATTGGAGATTTTTATGTTCGATCCTTACTATTGTTATACAATGGCAGATCGATGATATCGAGGCGGATATGTAAAAATTTTCCATAACTCCTCTCTTGTGACATGTTTTAATACGGTTTCTTCTAAAGATGAAGTCCTCCCAGTTGGCGTTACGTGGAGAATATTCGAAGGCTGAAAATGGCTGCAGCAAATGTGATTGAATTCAAGGCACAAATTAAAAAATTCTAAAAGTACAATTTTTTATCAACCCAAGTCATTTCAACGATCATTTTTTAAAACTGTGTAGGTACTGTAGAGTAAAAAGCATCAAGCAACTCCCTTGAGTTACTCAAAAACGTATAAATCTCCCTTATTTTACATCAGTCTAATAGTTTCGATCTTATTTTTTCAAGAATAGTTATATTTTAAGATAATTTTATGGAAAATTAAAAAGCAAATTTAATGAAAAAAAATTCCGATTCCTCCAAGATTTTGACATTTTATATAAATTCACCGCTTTCATTGGAATTTTTCATTTTGAAAATTAATAGTTTGAGTACTTCACTATATAGCGCATCTCTTCAAAGAAGACATTTATTTTTATGCATTATTTTTTTTCTTTAGATTCATTGTTTATATATGTAAATGCTTTGTGAGATGGAAATATGTTCATTAAAAGGAATAAATTTTTTTTTGTACATATTACACAAAAATGCTAGTGTGTACTTTGCTTTATTCTTTGAAAATATTAGGAAGAAAACTCATTTTATTACCAATTTATTTTTGCGAAACATTTTGAAGGGTTTATGATAAAAACTTTTGCTTTTGTAAAAATCCTTTCTTAATTTAAAAATGTTATCCTGAATAAATTTACTAATAAATTTACCAATATGATTGTATACATCTGGAAAAATACTAATACTAATACTAATATATATATATATATATATATATATATATATATATATATATATATATATATATATATATATATATATATATATATATATATATATTAATATATATATATATATATATATTAAATATTCATGTTAAATAATCGATGTGATGGAACAAGTAATGTTTAAAAGAGTAGCTCTCATTTTTGTGCCAATGAATGCACGCATTGAACTAAATTTAGAATAGCGCTTTGAAATCATGAATAACACGAAATCGTAAAACAATCGTTCCCAAGATTCTATATATTGCCAAGTATAAATTTTGTATTTAAATAAAACAATGAAAAAAATTAGTTAAAAAAATCCAAAATTAAAAATAAATATTATATTTATCACATATAAAACATTTAAATTATTTATGATAAAAAATGATGAAGAAATTACTCAAAATTGTTGCGAAATTTAAAATATTTTAGATGTATTGTAGTTTTCATGAAATATTTGAAATTTAGCTATTTTGGTGAATTTTAAGATCTAGTGCCATTTGCTCTGTATTTTTGCTGCTAGTGAAAGTGCCAAAATGAGTTTTTATTGTTTCACGTAATAATATTAGTAATGGGAGTAAAATAATATAAATATTTCAATATTATGAACTCCAAATACGAATATTTACATAACAGTGTAAAGAATTGATCACATAGGTATAAAAGGTGAAACTTTTTTGAGAAATAAAATAAATGTTTTGCCTTTATCTGATATAAAAATTTAACTATTTCTTAAAATATAATACATTAATTTCATTAATATATATATATATATATATATATATATATATATATATATATATATATATATATATATATATATATATATATATATATATATATATATATATATATATATATATATATATATATATATATATATATATATATATATATATATATATATATATATATATATATATATATATATATATATATATATATATATATATATATGTATTTATATATGTATATTTCATTCTCCGATTAAAATAGTATTTTTTTAAAACTAGAATACTATTTACATTTTCTTTAATTCATTTTTCGGGATTGGAAAATTTCTTTATAAAGGAAAAAATAATGTCAATAGAATATCACAAATGTGTTGGAAGATAACTAAAAGAGCGCTTGAAATATTTTCAATATTAATTATTTTTTATGTAAAACATTTTGAAAGCTTAATTATCAATTTGTAAAAACCGTGAAATAAATTTTAAATTTTGAGCATCATATACAGAAAATTCAATCACAATGTCTATCCTTGAGATCATTTAAAAAATTATGAATAAAAATGAAGATAGATCTAAAAATTATTTATCATATAATTTTTATTATAAATTAAAAATGCGCATGGATTTGATGTAAATAATTTAAACTAAGCAAAAGTAAATTTGTAAGCTAATAACTATTTAAGTAGGTTTAGTTGTCTATATTACTATGATCCTTATATTGTCATATTGTTTTCATCTTTACATTTAACCGGAAATTGATTGCATATTTTACGATATGTTGTAAGATAATCACACATGTTCAACTGTTGTAAAAAAATAATTTTTTATGTCATTTTTTAATATATGTTTAAATAAAAGTTCCAGCAGCTCCCATTAAACTGGTAAAGCTCCTTGGAGTTAGGTACAGGGGAGTTCGCTGGTGTCAATGTCAAAACTATGATCCTTATAAGATACTGTTATTTTAAGACCAAGTATTTTAGCTATAAATTCAAAAGCACATATCTTATTTTGTGAAATTGTGCCTATATTTTTTGTATTAAATCCAACAATGTCGAGGAGCTCCTTTTATATGAGTGTCTGCTTTTTTATCAAGCTCAAAATCAAGACCTTATTAGCGGTTTATTGGCAAATTCTACGCAAGTAATTTCTTATCACTATGACACCACTGGAACATTCACCCAAAAAAGTGGTATTTTCTTTCCCTAAAATATTAATCCTTATCTCACGAAAAGTTTGCATTTAAGGAGAAATATTTTGCTGGATTCTCATTGGTCAACCACTGAGTTCATATATATAATACACACCAGTATACTTCTACATTTATTCTCAGTTTGAAACCATGTTATTGCATCTCCTCTAGGTTGTCGATAACCAATATTTCTCTTTATTATATTTCAGCCATATGAATAAAGAGACGGCAATTTTTTCCAATTTTATTCTGAATCAATCTTACAATTTACTGAATGATTGAAATCTATATGGACTTAAATTTTAAATTAATTATTTTATTGGTACTAAAAATTTTCTTTGTTCAATTCTCACCGCATTGATGCTTATATTATTTGGAAATATTAAAAGTAAGTAGTTATAATTTATAATTCTAAATAGTTATAAGTTACGGTTATCAGTAAAGTAGTTATTATAAGATATAAAAACTTTCAGTATATATGTCTTGCAGATGTTTAATATGCATTTTTTTAGGATATAGTAGTAGATCTTACATTACTGAGAAACTGATCTTCGGCAGTTACTTATAGAATGTTAATCGTCGGCTGATCTTTAGTTTATCATAGCTTTGAAAACTTATAAAAGAATTCCATAAAATACTGAGAATTAGATGAGAACAATTGTTCTAAATTTCAATTCTATCTACATAAGATTTTTTTTTAATTGATTACAGGAAAGAATAATTTTTAAAAAATTAAGAGATTTATCCTTAAATATACTATTTAATTTACTTTATTGAGTGCAAATTGATTTTAGCGAGTTTTTAAAATTTTATATATATATATATCATGTGTAAGTTTTTAATTTTCAACTAAATGACTAATTTATTCAAAGTATACGATTTCTATTTACGTATATAATACATTTATAATTTAATAACAGAAATTAAGGACTAAATATCTTTATTTTCTAATTTATGGTGAAATGTTTCCAAAATAAAAGTTAGAACAAAGCAAAAGATTCTTTCTTTAAAAAATGGTTAGGATTTATTTATAATATAAATTTTTGATTCGATAATAATTTTTCTGTTCCATAAATATTTTTTATTTTTTTAAATTTTAAATATTATACTTTTTATAATAATTAAATTAAGTCATTATTTATCCCAACTGATTGAAATTTTTCTTAAACTTTTTTCAGAATGCGTGGAAATGTGCCACAATGTAAATATCGATCATTTATGAATATGATGTTTAATCAAATCAGTATATTTTTTGAAAATTTATAATAAAATTTTATTTTACAGCATAAAAAAATGAAGTAGTTATGTATTAATATTTTATGATATGAAGAATTCAATAAAACATTATGTGTAGTATAGCTAACAACACGTTTCTTAGAAATACAAACTACAAATCATTAAACTGAGTTATTTATATGCCATTGTCATAGAATTTTACCACATTATTCATTTCGGCCAGCCATTAATTTAATCGCATATCTCATTATTTAAAAATGATTATCTTAATTTCCTATCAAATTTTATGATGAATGTCACATCATGCCTCTTAAAAGTAGAATGTACAATCTCAAAAGATAAAATCGGAAAAATATAACTTCCTCTTAATCTAAGTATTTTTTACTAAACGCAAAATTACTAGGTGTTTCTGTATTTGCAATTTAGTCCATATTTATAATAGTGAAATTTAGCTGATATTTATTACAATTCGCAATATTTTTTCTAACGTACGTTATTGAATTCAGAAACATATGACTAGCAATGCAAAATTTTTCTTCATTTTGAAAATGTCATGACAAAATATAGTTCATAATAAAAGGGAAATGTTTTCAATTTTAAGAATTTTGTTGATATTTACTGAAACCTGTTTTCCGCTTTGTTTTTCTCCAGAAGCTTTCAAGCAAAAGATTTATGAATTTATCATAAATCCAAGTAATTAATACATTTTTGAAGGTCTTAAAAAGAAATAGTAGATATAATTAGCACTGTGATAAATAAAATTGAAAGTATTCACATTCATGATTTATTAATGGTTTTTGTTCATTAGAAATATGTCTGCTTTGATTCTTTTTGATTTATTATTAAAATATATTTTACAAAAACTTTGGAAAAAATCTTTATTCTTGAGTATTTTTATGCGAATGGCTTGATGATTTCGATTTGATATCTTTATGCTAATTAAGTTTTTGTATTGGAAACACGAATAATTTTTAATTGGTACAAATTTAGATATGAGTAATTACTTGCTTTTACTTACATGATAATTATGAGAAGTTTTTTATAGCAAATTTCATTAAATTGTTGATAAAAGTGCTTAATTTGAAACTAAGGTAATTCGTTTTCTATTCATTCAGCATTATAAAAAACTATTAGCTAATGCCAAACTATCAATGATTCTATTTGGATCGTTAAAACTCAAAACAGTTGCAATTCATATAAAGGGAAGTGCTCGGAACGAAGAAAAGGCGTTGTCTAATAAAATCTTTTTTAATAAAGGTAATATAACTTTCACTAATTTCATCTAGGGAAACAATTGTCATGTGACTAGGTATTGCGTAAAACTGAGTTCACACTGAAACATTTTACAAGCAAGAATAAACTATGAGTTAAAATATGTAAATCGGCTGTTATAATAAAATATGCTGTTTGCATTCTAGGTTTATGTACAGAAAGCATCTGAAAATGGCAAGAGGTGAAGGGGAACCAGGTATAAAGAGTCATTTCGTTGAGAGGGTGGTCAAGCTGCCCATGGTGCATGTCGCATGGGACTATGCCGCCAACACATACACCCATATCAAAGAATCCAATAAACTTGTCAACTTCACACTCACCAATGCTGAAAAGTCAGTGACTTTCGTGGCAGGACAAGCGAAGCCAGTTGTTTTAAAATTCGAAAAGCAAAGTGAGTCCTTCAGCAAACTCGATAGCTTCATTAATAACAAAAAATATTATTTTTATATAAAATTTATTATAACAACAAAAGCATTTTTTGAGAATATTATTTTCAAATGCAAACCTATATATGTATTCTTACTATACATTGGATATTGATAATTTTCTGTTTCCAAGCGAATTCCTGCTGATTTCATTGAATGTAAAATAATAATTTTTTTTAATACGTGAAATAATTCTCATTCCTTGTCCAATTACAGTTCAAGCTGTTGATAACCTAGCTTGCCTAGGTCTCGGCACGCTGGAAAAGAAAGTTCCAATCATCACAAAACCTGCAGATAAGGTACAAAACTAAATTTAATTTAAGAAACAATGTCTTTTGCTGTAACTTTATATTTATTCATAAATTTTCCTTTAAATGTTAAAGTGTGGCGTTTTCAACACTAAATTAAGTAAATACAATATATATCAAAGGCGCTTAAGTTGTGTATTCAATTTAATGTAATTTCAGAAAAGAATATGTTCCTAAAATATTATATTAATATTTTATTCAAAAATCATTTTCGTAATATAAACTTTAATATTACTAGATTAATTTAATATAGTAATGTTAACTGCTGACCAGACAGTAATGTTAACTGTCTGGGTGGCATTTAATAAAAGAGTTAAAAATCAGCATTTTCTTTATATCAGTAGGTTTTGGGTTTCATTGAAGTATAAGATAACTGTAATTTGAGATAGCTCAAACAGCTCTTGAAAAGTATGTTTGATTTCTTCTACAAAGATAAATTACCTTTTTTTAGCTGATGTAAAGTACTTTTTTTTAGTTTTTCTATGTTATCATTGAATGTGTGTGTGTGTGTGGAAATCAAATTTATTTTCAAAAATATCTGCTACTCTTTCAAAAATATGTTTTATCAGCAATGCCACACTTTCAGTTTATAGGTTATCATGTTGCTTTTTATCATTTGTCTAAGTTAAATTTCTTTTTTTAATTTATTTTAAAGTTATTTTTATACGAAGGACATATTTTTATTATGTAGATTGTGAAAGATAGAAGTTTTAATGGAAATCAAAGTTTGTGATGGCGACATTTTCAAAGATCATATAAGTTTTATAATCATTATGCAATTTGGGAGAAATATATGAATCAAAATTATGTTTTGCCTCATATATTTCTTTTTAAATTTTCTCCTTAAATTTTGTATCATATCGAAATATTTCACGGAAGATAAAAAATGGGCGTTTCATAGTATGTAATATAACTTAATTGTACATCATTTTCTCATCTTTATAACAAATATAAGTTCTTATATAATTTATTCAAATATATAAATTCAAATATAATTTATTTACATCCAATTTTATTGTTTTTATCTGTTGTTAAAATGTATTTTCAAGTGAAAGCGCAGAGCATACATAAAGAATTAAAAAAATATGTAAAGTTTTGAACTGCGTCCAAAAAGATAAAGATTTTTTCTATTGTGAAAATCATTCTATTATATAAATGAATATTAGGGGAATGAAACGTCACATAAATTTTGTCTCTTCATAAGCGTATACGATAAATTGCGATTTTCCAACCCATGATGTGATTTCAATTAAAATGCTTCACTGATTCATACGGGATTTGAATTTAACTTAACATTTTTATTTTATAAATTTAAAAATATTTATTTATCCAAGTGAATAATTTTTTGTATTGCTTTTTTGAATAAAAAGATGAAACCGCTGATGATTATTTTGTTCTACTTTTTTAATGGGCTTACCTATAACATAAAGAGCTCTTTTTTAAGATATAATAATTAAAAAATAAGCAACTCTCATTATAAAAATTTGCAAATGAGTGACATTTTCTTGAAAATCAATTTTTTATGAAGAGCAATATTTTCATTTCTCTTAAAAATTTATTTTTTCCTGTTCTCTGGGAAAAACGATGTTTTCTGAATTTATTTACATCCAATCGAATATTTCTTTTCTGTTGTGATTCTCTATCTGTTCCCTCAAGTGGCATCTTATCAGCGAGCTAAAAAAAAATCCATCGGCGTCAAAGTCGAGACCTTTCAAAGTTCGATTTCATATAATAAGAGTAATTTGAAGGTTCGCTCCATCCAGGATGCAAAGGTCACCCACGTGGAGGGAATTCTGGATTCCGAAGTTCAAAGACTAGTTTTGTACCTTTGACAAAATAATTTCTATATCACCAATATAAATTATTTGTTAATATTTTTCTGTCATCGAGATCTAAAATTGTTATTTTTTTTGGTGATAAAATGCTATTTTTTAATCGAATATTTGAAGATATCTAATAATTTCTTCTGCGCTTTTTAAAACCGAGCAGCAGTATTATTTATATATTCTTACTGTTACTTCGCTTCAGTTGAAAGTTTAGTTTGTAAAATTCATTTGTCATTTTTAGGAACATTTGAGGCAATTTAATGTGATTATTGTGCAATATTTTCAACCATAAAGGTTTTAATTAACCTTATACAGTCAACACATCTTTTAATTATATAAATATTACTCCCTTTTGTTATCAAGCTTGTTGGTTAATTCAATAATCTGTTCTACACTAACTATTTCAGTGATTATTCGTTAAACCTGTGATTAGACATTTTAGTTACTTCATTGTTGATTACATGTATTGTTTATATATATTTTTTAAAAAATCAGTATCCGAAATAAAAAAAATTAAACTAATGTCTATATATATACTAACGACTAATGTCAAATTAACGACTTATGTCGTTAATTTGAACAACGTAATGCTACATTTGTTGTTGATACTGTAATGCATATGGTTTTCTAGAAAAATGAGCATATCATTTTTGATGGATGAGGTACATTATTGAATTTAAGAAAAGCAATCCTTATGTATTAATAATTAGTTTGGGAGACTATACAATCCTGTGGTCATGTATATTCATACTAAAATTCAAATTCTGGAAAATGTTAAATAGCTTAATACATTGATTATTTATTTAGAATTATTTCGTCATGTGAGTTTTATTAATTCTCAAACAAAACTTTCTATTACTTTAATATTTACAAGTTGTATAGGGATAAGTTTACAAGTTATTGCTTGTTATGTATATAAGAAATATCTTTTGTTATAAATATTTAAAACACTTTATTTTTAAACGAAATTATAAGTTACTATTGAAAATCTTTAAAATGATTTGTAGTTGAAATTTTTATTTATATAAGTTTCCCAAATTTGTTGAAATATTAGGGCTAAATATATATAAAACTTTGAATAAGTTAATAAAATAAAAGGATATTACGGGGTAAGTATTTACTAATCAAAAATAGAAATGTTCAATAAACATTCTGTAGTCCACTTACCCTTCACGAACTCATGTAATATTATGCCATTCACTATGATGATTTCAAGTGATAAACAAATGCAATATTCAGGATTTTGCACTCAAACTATCTTGCCAAATAACCATCGCAATCCAGTTTCTGTATCTAAAATTCTACTAAGCATGTGATATTGATAATAAAAGAAATAATTATCGGGTTGATAGAGAAAATAAATTATGATTAATACTGCTATTATACAGCTTCAGTATTTTATTAAACAATACATCGAGATATGTGAGATACGTAAGCATAATATTGCTTCATGTCACCTTCTCAGCTAAACAGTCAGTCGATATTCGCCATTTAATTATGTTTCATAAGACTTTATTTTCGTATGTAGAATATTTTAGAAGGGAGCAATTAATTGTTATGTCACTGACAAATTCCACGATGATATTCAGTTAGGTATTCTATGAAAGACATTGAGTTATATGTTTGAAAAATATCTAAAAGTGATTAAAATATTTGAATAATTCGCTTATAATTGGTGTTCCTAGAAACAAACGACATTATAGACCGCCACAACAAAGACTTTCAAAATATTTTATTACGATACTATCCTTAAAATATCAAAACAAACTGTTTTTTATCTACTTATATTAATGATTCTTTACCCGTATACACTTGTAAATCCTTTAAATTGTTACATACTCACAATATCAAAAATTTTAAAATGGATAAAAATAATTTAAGTGTTGAGTATTACTCATCATCCTCATACTAAAAAGGTTTCCTGCTTTAGAAAAATGTCCGTGAAAGGATTAGGGAGATTACTATTAAAATAAAGAAATATTTATATATATATATATATATAAGTAATAAGATTTGATTAACAAAATATCCTACAATTATTCTAGCTGAACTGGTATTTTAATGATTATCATTTTGATCTTCAGTATAATAACTCTCATTTCGAGTGTAGATGCTAATCGTTGTTCAGAATCCACTTTAAACTTTGTTTTCAGGAATCATATTATTCCTCATAAACAAAAATAAATCGTAAAATGATAAATAAAAAATGTTTTCTATATGATTTATTATGATATAAGTCATGGGTGATTCATAGTTTTTTGCTTATTCTGTTTAAAGTGCAAAGTTTTATCATCGTGTTAAGTCTAACATTGGATTTCATCATATCTTCAAAAGGAATACCAAAGTAAAGATCTCATGAATAAGTATCTAAGCAGAAGATTAATTGCTTAAAATATGTTATTAATAACTAACAATAATACATAACCGATAGATTTTGAGGAAATTTATTATGGTATCATATTTCACAAAGGTAAGTTAAAAATATCAGTGATATTCCTCTGTTTTAATCGTAAATAGTTCTTAACTGTTCGATATTGCCATAATTTATTCCTGAGTTTGAAGCTCCTCATATTTTAGAAATCAAATTTGGTAGAATATTAATATTATTATAATATATTATAATAGAATATTATTATAATAGAATATTAATATAATATATTTTGTAGAATATGGAGTAATGATAGAGAGAATACAACATGTTCCATCACCATTATCGTTCTATAATAACTTGTATTGATTAAATGAATTATCCAGCTCATTAAATGAATTAACAGTTAGTCTAGAAATATGATTTATTACAAAATTAAACCATTTATTTGTATTTGTATTGGCCATTTTTTAAGATATAAGGGAATTTTGAAGTCAATATTCGCGAGAATCAGAAGTCACACGTACCATATTGGCGCACCATACAAAAACTCACTTTTCTCCTAAAATATATTTTTTATAATGTTTAAAATGATAAAAGTAAAACACAAATCACTAAATGTTTAGTTAGCTTAAGTTTTCCAGATAGTCATGATACTAACATCATTTATATTTTGAATTTTACGAAAGCCTTCATTCAATAAACTTTAAATTATGAACACATGACTGCACAATGACTTTGTAAAAATGTCATGAATAAAACAATTTTCATATTTTTATTTGTGTTACTTTGTTTTATTGTTATCAAAGTTATCAAGAAATTCATTGCCAACCAAATTATTTTCATATTACATTTTGTCTTGCATGTTCTTGAATCATATCTGTATATAACTCTTTTATTCTAGATAATCGATGATACCCGAAAACTATACACTGATACAGTGTCCTCTCAATTGGAAAACATCAAGAAACTAAGCAACGACACGGTAAGAAAATAAGAGTTATTATTAACAGTGATTGGTATCAGCATTTTTTGGAACATAGAAAGATGGAGAAATATGGGAATACGGAAATTTTCACAATTCTAAGTTGCTTCTAGGAGTATTAATAATATTTTTAAAAATTGTAAACAACATCTATAAGGAAAATCATTATGGGGAAAAATACTTTCATATTCTTTCCTTATGGATCATATATTTCTGAAGTATTGTTTTTTATTGGTAGAAAAACGTTTCATCTAATGTATTTGCTATATGACAAAGATTTTATTCTTTTGTCCTATGTATGAAAAGTGTTTCTATTTTTAGTCTAACTTTATACGACTGATATTTGTTGTCCTTGTAAATCTAGAAGACAACTGTTAAATCATATCACTCAAGCATAAAAAAATGTTTTTGTAACTATATATTTGCGAATATTAGAAAAACGATGTTTTCCCTGATCATGGAATTTTATAATGTAAAAATATTTTACTTCTCTCTGTTATATCTACCAATAAAATCAAAAATAAATAGAGATGAGATGCACATGATTTTGTCGAACAAAAATTAAGGTAATTTTACATACATTTTGAAATACTGAATTACTGTACTACGTAAACTTTTTCATTATGATTATGATCAAAGCATCCAGTTAATTGTGATGCTTTGATGCCGCATAGTGGACAACTTAACTTTTGAGCTACTGCGAGGTTTATCTAAGCATTCACTGTGTATTTGTCTTCCGAATTTGTCCGGTATTTTGCCCTATAGGGCTTTCTGAAAACTGTTAGAATATTAAAGTATCACTGTCTCTGCTATTACCCTTTCTACATAATAGATCCTCCGGACTAGAGTAAATGTGCGCCCTCTAGTGATCAAACTGTGCATATTCTGGTCAGACGTCTTTCTGCCTTACTTGAAAGTAGATGTGTTGACTCTCTTGTGTATCATTGGAAATGTTCTTTAATGTTATTATTTTATTGTAGCCTGGTGATCAAAGAACGTTAGAAGAATTTTGAATATCCGTGGCATAAACTGCTTTCTAGTAGGACTTTCCATAGATAATATATTCTGTATCACAAGAGAAGAAATATATGTTTATAGAAAGCAGCAGCGCAGCATCCATCTTCCCTTTCTCAACGATAGCTGGTATCGGACCAGGCACATTTCGAGCTGAATGGCGCTATCTTACCATTAGGTTATGGTAAGCCCAAAAAATTTTGATGCTAATAAAATGGCATTATTTTTTGGATTATTCCTCAGACCTTCACTGCGTTTAGGAATATTTAATAATTTGACCTCATTTTAGATTTCTGTTTTGGTACCAGCATGGTTTTCTGTACTTAGTCCTGAGTTGGGTTCTACCCAATCATTTTAGATTGCCGAAAATAATGCTAAAACATAAATTTAATTAAATCAAACTGTATGAATGGAAATATATGTTGAATTCTGTTGAAAGCGGGGAAATATAAACATTATAAATATTGTTTTTAATACTTTCGAATAAAACAAATGTTACTTGCATGTAAAAAAGCATATATTAGAATATCTTAAATATTATCATAGAAATAAAGATTTTGAGCCAGTTAGATTTTTGAAATCATTGGTGATACCAATAACCACCGCTGCATGCAATGATTTAATAGGCAAAATATCATTTCGAGACACCATGTTCCATTTGCATATTTTGTTATTATTCTACTTGTTACCTTGAAGCATTGAGTTGGAAACATCACCATTTTTGTTCCTTAATTGGGCGACAAATGGTGGCATCAAAATCTACCGATATTATTTCCTTGTTCTTGCTATTGTGCTCAAAGCAAAACACAATATTAATAAGCATTATATAATTAAATTGGTAGAGTAAAGATGCAAGTGGTTTCAGTCCACAATAAGGTTATCGTTAATTAAATACATGTTTTTAATATTCAGTCCTTAAGAATGTGTGGGAGGATATCCTTTCAAGAACTTTATGGACACTATTATTTATCTTAATAGTACCGATACTTTTAAGTAGTACACGATGTCCTTAAATAGCATTTATATAGGACGTGGATCCCTGGAAGAATCAGTTTTCTGCGTGTGGAGGCCCGAGTTCGATCTCAGTCATTTTCAAACAACGGGCGATTGATACTTTCCGCATGCACTTCTGACGGGAGGTTGTTTATGAGTTTTTCTTAAGTGACTCTTCAATACAGCTAATCATCTATGAAAAAACCTTCTTGAAGCAAATATACGGTAGATGCTCAATTGTCTAACAACAACCTACAAAAATATTAGGCTATCCGCTTCGTTGGGTAAAAAGTAACAATTACATATTAAATCAAGTAACAATTAGATATATAATAAAATTGGATATTAAGTAAATGCTTACTTAATATCCAAGTTTTAAAACTAAACTATTTGAATATTTCACCCCACTAGATTTTATGGTGTTCAGAATAAAATTAGAATACTTGCACTAATAGTTTAAATGTGCCTGATGGAATAGTATAATTTTTCAGAAATAACGTTGTTTAAATAAGAAACATCTTTGAAAAATGTTTAAAAATGAAAATTTACTATTAATCAGTATAATTTCTTACATTATGTGTTTTTGCATAAATCGTATACTAGTTCATTAGGATATTTTAAATGATTGTAGCTTATTTAAAAAACTATCACAGAAGGAAGTAATGCTATTAAATCAAAACCTGCACTGATGTTGAAAATTATTTTTGTGACTTAATAGATTTCTTCTTCTTCTTCATTGGCCTTTGCCTTCCTCAGAAGTGCATACCAGGACCCCCTATTTTTGGATTAAGTCATCCAGTTTGTCACTTTTAGTGTTTTTAGGTCATTTTCAAGGCAGTCACGCCATCGGAGTTTCGGTCGTCCTCTTCTTCTGGTGCCAATGGGGCGAGCCAAGAAAATTTTTTTCGTCACCTTAATAGATTTCATTCATATAAAATTTTATTGTGCTAACTGACGCTCTCTAATTGAGATTTCAAACCACAGGTCAAATCTGCCACAGATTTTGGACTGAAACAAGCCACTGCAATATTTGGTCCCCGAATGGTGCAGTCGGTTTTGTCAACAGTCGACGGTGTTCTCGTTGTGACCCAAAACTACCTAGACTACGTACTGCCACCAACAGAAGGTAAATACTATACTGAGAATGCATAAATATTGAATCTTTTCTTTGAATTATACTTTTTTTAAAAATATGCATTCGAATAGAATAATTTAAAACAAAATTAAGATTTTGTTTTAAATTATTCTATTCGAATGCATATTTATATGTAAACACAAAAATTTATTATCTCATAATGGTGTTGATTTCATGTGTTTCAAAGAATAGCAAAAACATTTATTCCTTTAATGATTCTAAATTTTACAATTTGTCGTATAGCATTTTTGCATTCCGAAACCAAATGGGTCAATTCAAAATACAATCAAATTGTCAACATACATAATTTTAATTTCTTTGCACCAGGGATATATGGTAAATATAAACTTTTTATAAAGGAGCCAGAGATATCTAATAACATCTTTTATTGAAAAGTAGTTTATTACAGTTTGTTAAATAGTAAAATACAATTGTTTGCCAGTGTTACCTTTGCTCTTTTGCTTTTTGTTCTTTGCTGCTTATTTCTGCCAGTGGATGCAGCTAAATAGACAGCCGCCTCAAGATTTTGAATCGTGGGCAAGTGATGAAGTCTGCACTAGAGAGTGTAACAACTTCTCAGAACTTTGACTCCATAAATCATATACTACGAAAGTTATGGTGTAATTCTATTTGTTTCTTCTCTTTTACCAGAGGATTTGTTTTTACTGAATCAAAAAATTATATATTTTTTTCAAATATAACAAAATTCAAATTTCATGCATCGTGTTTGAATTTGCAGAGATCAAATAAGCTCTTAACTGTTTTGTAAAGTTAAAGTGAAGAAAAGTAAAGTATATTTTATGATATACGGGCGTTTAACACAAAGATCAAAATACATAGCAACATCGGAATCTAGAGTAAGGCATACAATGAATGTGTGACGTGTGTTTGATATCCATTTCAACAATTTTTTGTTGCTTTAAAAGATATCAATGACTTTCATTACCCTCTTACGTCGATCTTTTGACCTTGTAAATGACCTTTTGACATAGTTTCGTAAATAAGAACTAATGCAGAAGACTCTTCTTGTAACCATCAAATGAGCTAATTTTAACTTTCAAGCTGTTTTTAGAACACTTAATTATCGTAAACAATACTTTTATCAATTTATTTAAAGGAACTTTTTGACAAGCGAGTTGATAGATCTCGATCATTTTCAAATTTCATCATAATATTTTTCGCAGCGTTTTTAAATTTAGCTGTAGAACTAATCATTTTGTCATAGATATTCGGTCCATGAAATTAGATTTGGATTACATTCCAGACAATCAAAAAGTAATAAATAAAAGGGAATTACATAACATTTTGCAACGTGACTGTTGAATTGAAGAGTGGGATACGTTATTATCGCAAATTTTATTGCTGAAGTTCAAGGCTGAAATCCTGATAGCACCAGAAAATTCATATTATATGATAATCAATCAGCAATCTTTGGTTGATAGCACTACCATTTTTGTAAATTGCGCTTTACAGCAAAAATATTATCTGAAATGCGTCTAGGGCTATTTGGGTTCAAGGATAATAAAGTCTATTCACCTTTACAGATTATGAATATAGGATAAAAGAATATTCGCTTATTTTGTTGTTTGTCGCGCTGTTAGTGCTTTTGTCCTAATATCAGATATTTTTATCTGGTGTTGATGGTTTTCATCAATATCGATTCTCAACATCCCAATTTTCTTGGTGAAAGCTGTATTTTTCAAAATAACGTGGAAAAAATATTTTTTCTTTAATCTTACTTCTTTTACTTGATACTGATAAACTTGACTGGAAAATAGCCAAATAGAAATTACTAGAATTATCACAAAAAACGAAGTTTTAATGTAAGTTCATTTTTTAAAGTGCTTAATTCATTTAACTATTATAGACAATAATGTAAATAAATTCAGGGAAAACAGAATAGTATTTTAACTTCACCTGAAGCCTTAGCAATAATTTTACAAGTTAAAAATAATCCTTTTTATTACATTCAATAATAAAATAAATTAAGAAAATATAGGTTTCCAATACAATAACTGAGTTAAATCATAGGGATTCACTATTTAGAAAACTTAGTTACACACGAGACTTTTAGAATTTGTGTCTGTAACAAGAATTCAATAGTTAATGTGCGAACTCACCGTGACACTTCACTTGATAAGTGCTTAGAAAATTATTCAATGTAATCATTATGAATTTGAAAAGGAAAATGTCATGCTTGCTGTCGAGGACTTGATGGGATTTCGTGACTTGTTGAACTTGATATCTGGGTTTATTTTACTTAGCTTGTTAAATGAGCAGTATTCATCGGATGAGCAAGAATCTGGCATCGGGGATAAATAATTTAGTTCTTGAATCAAACGAACCAAATCTTCCTAACTACTTTAAAAAGTTCACATTGTAAAAAATATGTCTACATAAAAATTTTACATAAAAATTAAACATAACAATCACTTGTGGCCTTATAATAGATTCAGTCTTCATTATAAAGCAAGTTTTGGTGTCTTGTTGCTTGAAATGATTGCAAAGGCAGTTCGCAACTCAAGAGTTAGTTCTACATATTGATATTGCGGGTGCCATTTCATCGTAGGTGCAGTTCTCCTGATTTGTATTGCTTTTTTTTTACTAAGATTTCCACTGCAGACGGATTTTCATGATAGTAAATGATTCCTGTTTGACAGTAATGAAGTTGGAAATTACGATGATTAAGCGATTTGCAAAATGGAAAACAAGAACGTTCCAATTCATTGTGGCAGGCTTCATGGGCAATCAGTGCATATGTGAAAATAATGCGCGTTGCTGTTGTACAACACAACGAATTTTGATAACAATCTAGTATTTCTAGTATTCTAGAAGAAAGGAAAATGTGTCGAGAAGAAACTATAAGCATGAAAAATATTTTCTATTTTTTCCATGCTCCACTTATTTCTATCTTGGATTTTGAGAATACTTCTGCTCAAAAAACGATAATCGAGAAATACAATTTAGATTTAACAGTGTCACTCTTTTAACTTGAAGATCTTGAACCAATCAAATACCATCATGCTGACTTGGCTAAAGCAATTTAAATTTGTAAACGACTAAAGTTCATTACGTATTAGGGTTGTTAAGATTATAGTATAAGAAGTCACTTCACGATAAAAAAGCTTAAAATATGCTACTGTCCAAAACATTTTTGGATGCTTTTGCGTCAATGTTTTGCGTATACTTAGCGTAACGAGAATTTATTAATGCAATCACAGACTAGCGGGTGAAGTTTTGTTAATTTAAATTAATCATTAAAAGTGAGAAGTTTTTTGATGTGCATCGTCCTTCTCAACAAATAATAAATAAGCAAAAAAAAATCTAGTAGTTGCAAATTTTGGTCATTTAAATATTTCAATGATTTTTATCTATATGAAAGAACCCCTTATGTTTTTAATAACGCAACTTCTATTCTAGCTAACTTTTTAATGTTTACAGCTGAGAAGAAGCAAAAGAAGGTTCCTGAAGAAGACGAAGAATACCCTCTCAACCGCCTGACTCGTATTACAAACACTGTTCGTCGAAGAGCGCACAAGTCTCTTCTTCTGAAGTTGGAGTACATTCAGGAGAAAAGCATCGATTTCTTTGTTGTGCCTACCTTCACTGTGGTAAGACATTCTCCGGAATTCAGAATAATAATTTTTTTTAAAAAAACTTAATGTATCTACAAAATTAAAAAAATAATTTTTCACAAAGAAAAACTTAAAATATTTTACTGATTTTTTTTCAAAATTTATAGTCATCATTATCTTCTTATAAATAACATTTATATTTTCACTAAACAATATAAAATTTTCAAAATAATTAATATTATTTAGTAAATGAAAAATTAAACATATTATCTTATCATGAATTACAAAGTAATAAGAAAATAAAATTAATTTCATATTAACAAACTATTGTTAAAAGCAAAACAATGACCATAACCTGCCTGTTTCACATTACTTATGATTTAATGTTACAACATAATATTTTTGAAAAATTTATAAATGCATTTCATATTATACTTTTTTTTTAACCAGAAGTCGCATATTAATTTTTAGAATAGAAAAAATCAGTTTAATGTGTAAGAAGTTCACTTTCTTAGTTTTTAATGAAGACAGTTTCAGTACATCAGCAAATACTTCTGAATATCGTCCTTGTAAACTGAGACTAATGATATTTTTTTGATGGCAGAAGGAGCAGAGTCACACATAAGATAGTAATTGCTTCGATTTTTATCATTCGATAATCTTTGGTTACTGATATGATTAAAATTAATGGAATTTATTAAATGATAACTGTCTTGTGTGTGTGTGTGTTTATACACACATCTTAATACAAAACACTTTCTGACCACATCAACTTAATAAATAAGCTTATGAACTGATTAGTAAAAAATAAGGGAGTTCTGCACATCTCTGTTTGGGTGAATAGTGATTGAAGTCACAAAATAAATTTAATTTTCATCCTTATTGGTGATAATCCTTGGATATCGGTATGAATAATAATAATGACATTTTTTTAAAAGTAAGAAAGTTTTTTACTAGGAAACAATATCATAAAATATCATTTTCATCATTCAGATTAGTGATTATAATTTTATATACTAATCCTCAGTTAAAAAGTAGAAATTTAAAACGAAATGAAATAATAATTATTTTTGTTTAAAAAGTTATTAAAAAAGATTGAAAATTAAATATATGATTTAGAAAATTGTTTCTCATATGCTTTTATTTAATATGTATATAATGAGATTTTAAGTAAAATAAATTGTACACGCTGATATCCTTTAACAAGCTTACTTTTGTATCCACACCAGATTGAATTAACCAAGAATAATTTGGAAGCTGCTATTGAATACGCCAACAAATTATGGTCAGCCATAACCTTGAAAGATGGAAAGGATGATGATTCGGATAAAGTAAGTAAACATGACTTTCTCCTAAACTGTATCATTAAAATGGTATTTTTTCTTTTTAAAGGGATACTCTATCTTGTTGTTGTTGATTATAATTAAATGAGTGCCTGCCCGAAGGCATCTACTCATTCATCTGAGTTGGAAAAGTTAAAAGAAAGAAATTAAATGCAATGTATATGAAGGTAATGTATTAGGCAAAAGCCTTGGAGAGAATTGCATCAGATGAGAAAAAGGCCGCAATTGGTCTGACTTGAGCATCCCCAGGGAGGATATAAGTTTCGAAAAGATGGTCAAAATTTGCAGCTTGGCACTTGGAAGCTTGTTCGTAAAAGTTGATATTTAGTTTTTGAATGAATTGAGATAAATCTTCAAGATTGAGATCATTTTGAATGTTTTTATTTCTTACAAAGTAAGGGGCATTTGTAATTTTTCGAAGGACTTTGTTTTGGAAGATGTTTAAAATTTTCAAGTCTTGTTTAGTAAATGAACACCAAGCAGGGGAAGCATACGTGATGATAGGTCTGATAGTAGTAATATATAGATCTCTATCTTAGGTTTAGTAATTGATGCAATTTATTGTGTCACGTGATTACTTGCAGTAAATTATACGCACAATTTGTATCTGCAGTTGTTCTAACTTCAAGTTTCTGCGGAGATAAACTAAATTTTATTACGAGTTTTTTGTAAGTTATAACAAAAATATTTTTGATCATAATTTGTGATTGGACACATACGGTCATATATTTATAACGACAATAAAGTCAGTTATATGTTTTCATAACTAAATGAAGAACGAAAGGCTTCGATTATTGTGAGCTTGAACATTTGTAAAGGAAAAGTTTTAATATAGGAATCGGATCTGCCTACTTTGTTTGAAAAATTTGGTAAATTTAAAGTAAAATTCCATTGCATGAATCTACTTCACTTAGTTCTGGTGGAAAAATGCAGTGACAAAAATTTTATTCTATTTCAGTTAAATGGTTTGTTAATTGGGATAATTTTTTATATGGATATGTGTGAATCATCTATATGAAGTTATTTAAATACTACGAAATTTTTCAGTTCATGGAACTATATATCATTATTATTTATATTTCCTAATTTAAGTATCTTTAATTATGATTGATTATTCAATTGAAAATGAAACGATGAATCTAATAATTTTGTATGTATCATATATATACATTGCTTGAAATTGTTTTTCTTGTTATTGTGTTCATTGTTAGTTATTGTTTATGTTTCACAATATTGAAAATCCTTAAGTAAGGTGGTTTTATTATGGTTGCATTTCTCTTTGGAATTAATATCTGATTTTGTCCAAAAGTGGCTTGGCATATTTAAACTCAACTGGTCAATAATTCTCAAATATGTTGCTCTACCTTTTAGAAAATTGTAAACTCCTATTAAAATTTCATTATATGGTAAATTCGGTTTAGAGACTTCTTTGTAAAATTTTAATTCTCCTTATGTTTTGTATTTAAAAATCTAATCGAATGTATTTTGAATAAAATTGATGTGCTATAAATATCGTAAATAACTATAACTATACTAAAATATTCAGATAAATATAGCCTAGAAATTAAATTTAAATAAAAAACGATAAATAGGATTAAAATGTGAAATGTTTATTAAGACTATTTCAGTTACAAATAAAATATAAACAACATCATCAATAAACTTTGATTATGTAAAAAAGGTAAGATATTTCATTTAAAAAATAGGAAAATTTCTCATGGTTAAGCTGGTTATTTTTGTGTAGTAGCATTATAAAAGCATTAATTATATAAAAGAGCCTTTTGCAGAGTTAATAGTGATGCTATTATATTTATGACTATATTTATCAGCATTTCTCTTAATTTTAATTAATAAAATTTACCTAATTAATAAAAGTTTGTTCTAAATTTTAAAAAATAAACTTTTATTCCATTTTTTTACAGACAGTTTACAGAGAAATAGCTTTATTTTATTTATCTTGTAAAATCCAATGAAATTTTATATATAATATGAATATGCGTAATTTTTAAATTAAAACAATCATTCTCTCTTCCAATCATCCTTAAGTTACCCAAAGCAAAACAATATGTGCTTCAATGAAAAAGAAAATACTAGGAACGTTTTGTATTTATCAAAATTGTGATACTGACCTCTCTTGGAATTGATCCATGCTTAATCAGATAGAGCACAGTTTTGATAGTCAAATGTTTCATCATTATACGCAAACAAATTGATCCTGATGATGGATATCATCGTTTTACAAATATGCTTGTCATTGTTTCAAGTTCAATGCTCGATAGACATCGAATTTGTCGATAGTTTAATGAAGGCCACGATTGTCGCCTTGTATCAGTTTTATGAACTTTAGTGATGAAAATGGGCCGTTCAATACTCTTTTATCAAGTTTAGGAGGGCGAGAAGCAAATCATTACAAAAATTAGAAATGAATTGTACACATAGTTTTCGATAAGATCTTTCTCAGGTGAAACAAGTAACTGTTGCAAAAATAATAATTTAGTGAATTTTCAAAAATTGCAGCTATTGTTTTTATAAATAATTGTGTTTCTTTAGAATAAATAGTAGTGACAGAATCATTTATCTAAATTTCTGATAATAATCGCATGTTAACTATCATATATTTTTTTTACATGAATCCTAAACCCATATTGTCCTCTTGTGTCAGCTTTCTGAAACTTAGATTCAGAGTGGTGTATGCTATCCTTTCTTTTTTTTTTATCAAATATAAAATGGCAAAATTAAGTTATTACTATGGTTATACGTGCATTATATTTATATTTTTTGGTAAGATTCACATGGTAAAAAATAACTATTTTAAAAAGCAGTTTAAAAGAATTCTTAAAATTTATCGATACTTTGAGTGAATAACTAAGTGTATAAGAATTTATTGCTACTATAGAATCGCTAAAACATGTTTTTCTGATAATTATCTATTGTTAATTTTTTAGAAGTTTTGTTTGCGAGAATGTTTCAATTTTCTGAAAATTAGGTGGAAAATGATTCCCACAATGCTCTGAAAAGAAATTTTAAATTGCAAGAAACGTCAATGGAATGAAATTTAAAACCGTAAATTAAGGCGATGAAGAAATAATAATAGATATATTTATCGATATGATTTCTGCTCAATTTGATGCCACGAAAACTAGTTATTCAGAAAATTACAGATAAATAATAATATATTTTTCATGAATAATTACTTCTATTAGAATTAATAGTGAGGAGTATTACAACCATTGAAGTCACTAATTGAACCATGAAGTCACTGATAATCCTCATTTGGGAGACAGTGAAATATCTGCTTACCCAAATATTTCAAATGTGATATTTGGATTTGATAGAAACTAAACTCAAAATTATTTGTTTGTTGTACTGAAAACTGAAATTTAAGTTTTGTTTCTTTTTTTAGTCTCGAATTGATCAACAACTTCTTCAGTTGGCAAGAATCATCAGCAGACAAATTGCTGCCACCTACTCGTCCTTGGTGCCTCTTAAGTCGTCGTCTTCTGATAGTCTTGACAGCCAAGAACCGGTACGAATAATGCAGGGTTGGCATACCGATTTTATGCTTTGTCACTGTTTGAAAAGAATATTAGGACATTCTCTAACAATTTTCTTTCGCGGTATACTCTTTGTTTTCTACTAACTTTATGACGAGCATTCTGTTATATTCTATAACCTTAATTGATGCATGAAGTAATTTTATTACTTTTCCTTTACTTAAAAATACTTCTTAGTTTTCACACAGAATTAAAATTATTAAAAAAATTATTTTTAAATGCTTTTATCATATTATATGGTCTGACTAATTGGAAATCTACTAAAGCCATTTATAGGAATCATGTTACTTTCATATTTTTTAAGCAATCAACGTTCAGAAGATTCTTTTAATAATATATTATTTTAGAGAAAATTTGTTCATAGTTACAAAACATTGGTCTATCGTTATTTAAAAAATTTAAGTAGTTTATTTTTATACTCTTGAATATATTGAATCTTTAATTACCCGGCGGTTTAAGTTTCTTACAACTATACTCGTAAGAAACTGAATTCTATATAGGTTGGTGTTTCTTTATCTTCTGTAACTTCGTTATCTTCTGCTAAAAATGGATATTTGATGTTATTTTTAAATTTTTACCTTCCTTTATAGAAGTAAAAAATGATATTACTTTAGTTAGATTATGAATTTCGTCAGTCATGAAGATGTGTAACTTTAAAAACTATGCATAATTTAACATCAAAAGTATTTCAGTAAAAATTTTTTTATTAAATTCAAGAAAATAAAAAACTTTTGAATATGAAAACTGTCTTACATATGACGTAGTATAACCTGAAAAATTAGATAGAATGATGTAATTTGTGAGCAAATTTTCTTGATAAGTCTTAATAACTAGAATATATAAATGAGAATATTGATGTAGTCAATCGTATTATAATTAAAAATCAAACAATATCAAAATGGTGGCATTTTGTTTTTTATTGTACATTTGATATATGGCTTATCTCGAATATAATAGGAAATAGAATGTTGGTGAAACGACACCTTCCCCAACATTTTACTGATTTTTTAGAATTATTTTACAGTTGGGAAAAACACCTAATTGTTTCGAAAACAATCCATTCAGTTTGTTTTATGGTACATTATTTTACTTTTCATTCTTGGAATTGAATAAATTTTATAATATATTTGAGGTCTGTTTTCATGCATCAAAATTCATCGAATTGGAAAATAAAATAAATTTAAACTCATTGCTGATAATTTTTGAAAGAAAAAGATTGGCACAGTTCGAAAAGTTTTTTTCAAATGATCCGACTCATAATCGCTATATTTTTCCCAAAAAGTAAAAGTTTGATTTTCCCCAAAAAGTGAAAAAATGAAAGTTTCCCCAAAAAGTAAAGCTTAAGATTGTAAATACTTGTAAAGCTATAAGATTCCCATAGTATTGTATTACATTTGAATGAGATGATGTCATGCATTACTTGATCTCACGACAATTTTCAAATTTGGAGTTATTTGAGTAATTTGGTATAAGAAGGGGTGACCTAAAATGTAAAAAATGTTCTCATATAGGGTACAAGATAAAGCAAATTTTCTTACTCTATTAAAAAATAGGGTACTCTTAGTTATACATATCACAAAATCAAATTCATTAACATGTTATAATTATACCTTGCAGATAGTTGAATAGGCGATATTCACTTTAGAAAGAAAATTTATTGTATCAGATAATTTCAGCTTCTACTTTGGTTACGAATTTCAAAAGCTAGAACCAATATATGAATCTCTATAATTATAATAAAGTCACAATCTCTTGATAATACAATTTCGATCTGCTTTAAGATTAAATTTATTTACGTAACATATAATTGTTATCATTGAACGCTTCTTCTATTGAAATATTTTGCATTTGTGTCCTTATGATGCGTTTCTTTTTACAGTCCCAAAGCCCCGCTGTGCTGAGTGCTATGCGCGACAGCGCACTGTGGGTGTTCGGAATTCTAAGACTGATCCCCCAGCTTCTACCTATGTACGTCTATGGATTCGTGTCTTGGCTTGTAAGTGTCTCTCATCCATACTTCAACTCAACCGTAAATCTCACGCTATAAATAACTATAGTTTTTATTTCAGATCATTCGGCTCAGCCTTTAAATGGGTAACCCTGAAGGTGCCGATTTCATAATAAATATAAAATTCAAAATATACATTATTTCTCTGCTTAGAAATGTTTTTCCTTTTTTGAAAAAATTATATTTATATTAAGTACAAATTATTTTCACGGATTCACATTCATTCCAAATATATTTCTCTTCACTCATATAGTAAAAGAAATATAAATTGAAAAGAAATATGTGATAATTTCAATCAATAGTTAGTGAATTGCTTTATAAGTGTTTCTTATTGAAATACATTTAAATCCTATTAGAAATTTCAATTACTAAATTTTCGAAGGCAAAAATGAGTGAATACGTTTATTCAAGAAACAACAAAAGATTATTATAATTATAATAATATTATTATAAAGTTTTTTTATCATAGATATTATTTTGTATAAATGAAATATAAACATAAAACGATGCAATCAAAATGACGTGGAAATAAGATGAAATGTCATTTAGCCACATTGTAAAATTATTCTTTAAGCAAAATAATCTTAGTTGTCTTATAAATTATAATATAATATATAAAATATATTATAAATAAATAAAAAAATATAAATAATAAAAAATATTGTGTTATAAATGGAAGCGCAAATTATGAGAGTATAAGAATCATTTTGTTATTAATGTTTCTATCATAGTTATTATATATATTAGTCATTGTTCCATTCATTCATTTAATATTTTGTCATTATGACAAGGAATTAATTTCAAAATTTGTTTATACAAAATTACTATTTTAAGCTTTCATGAATTTAATTACAAACATGGCTATTGTAGAATGAAAAAGAGGAAGCGAACAAAGCGCCCGCAAAGGAAAACGGAACCTTGTCCAAGCAGAACAACCACAACTCGAACCACTTCCAAGAGGGCAGCGAGGAGATGACCAGCAGCTTTGAGCACAGCAGCGACTGCTCCATACCAGAGGAGGACGAGGACGAGGAGGACGAAGTCTGAGAGCATGAAATGTGTGTAGAGGACTCTTCTATACTTCCGCTTTTGTTTCCAGCATTTCTTTGCTTTCGCGAGAAAATTTGAAGCAGGTTTCCTTCAAATGGAATATTACACTGTATTTACTTTTATGTATGTGTGAATGACTTTTTACGTGATTCATAATCGTCTTTTTTATACTATATGTGAATAAATGTGATTTTTTTAATTATAACAGACGTCTTATTTTTCTGTGGTGAAGAAAAAGTAATAATATATTATAAAAAAGAGCTCACAATCTATTTTAATTCATCTTTTGTTAGAGCTAGAATAGTATTCACTTTGAAATATATAAATTAGTATTTTCTTGATTTTAATTTAATTTTAATGAAATCAGTTTATCCCAAATCATATAAAATATTTGAAATGTATCAGAATAAATAAAAGGATTTTCTATAAAAGTGCAAGTTCTAAGTTCAAAGGAAATTTGTTAGTCATACGTATTAGTTAAATTTTGTATCCATTGTTGTCCATTTTAAGTTTAATGAACATTTTACAATTATTTTTTATACAGAATTAAATAAATAATATGTTATTTTTGTAGTAAAAGGAATTGTGAATACAAAAATAGCAGAATTTATATTTCTTTAAGCAAAACTCATTGCAAATAGCAATAAAAATTTTTAAACTTCTTATCAACATTTTTAATACAAAAAGTGGATTTCTCGTCTAGAAATAAAGCACATGTCAATATTTATGAAAAATAATATTGTAACATTTAAATAGGTCATTTGAAATTGTTTCAAGAAATTCTAAATATTTCTAATAAGAAAAAGCAAATAATTGCAGTGGAGAAATCAATTATACTATAAACACTCACTGAGTCGAAGTAATGACTTAAAACTTAGGTAGAAAAATGAAATCTAAGTTTTAAACCTGTATTTCGACTTTATATCTTATATAAATCCATAAACTGCTGAGCTATGGCACTAAGCTTCATTATGAACACTACAATGAAATTTTTACCTAAATATTAGATTAAAACAATCCTGCCTTTTTTATGATTGTGTAGTGTGAATGTCTCCTTGAAGGATTTCGTGTGCATTGTCGCCAAGATCTTGAATCTAAAAAATTTGAATTGTTTCTAGTTTTGCCAAATGTTTGGCAATATTTCATAATTAAACTTAACATTAAATCTTAATTATTTGGTGACTTATTTTAAAATGGCTACTATAATTTCGAGAACTATAAATAAATTAAAAAAATAATTAAAATATTCAATTTCCTGAATGCTTTAAAGATGCGTTAACTAAAAGCATGTAAGAAAAGAAAATTTCATTATTAATAAATGAATTATTAAATTTGTATGCAAATATTTTAAAAAGGTGGTTATTTACATTTGAACCGTACCATCTCTTGAAGAGCTTAAAATAGCTATTAGTATTATCTAATAAGGAGCTGCATAGGTATATTTAATACATATTTATAGAAATGTTTTAGCCTATATGTATCTAAGTGAAACAAAGTGTGAATTCTTAAATAACATTGACAGTTGCTTATTGAGACTTTGTGTGTGTGCACATTATCCAGCTTAAAGACTACGTTTTACACCCATATTTTCTACACCAATCCTCAGATGTAATAATAAAATTAAAAAGAAATATTAAATTTGTCAGTATAAATACTTCGTAGTAAAATAAAAATAAAGCTATTGAAATATATCCAAGTATGACTGTATATAATTGAATACTTTTTATTTCAGTGGAGCAAAATATTTTTAATTAATTTGAACAATGCAGTAATCAATAGCTAATAGCTTTCCCAATGTAAATAGATCTATGATATTATAAAGGAAACAAAATCACACAGCGCAATCAATTATTTATGATGCAGAACTTAATTTTCTATCTAAATATACAGTTTATATTTTATGTTTAATAAATTTTCTTATTCTTACCATCTGATATTCAGAGTACATAGTAAAGATACTGAACTTCGTAGATAGTATGATTAGTATGAAATCTCACCTAATTTTTATAATGTTCAACATAATTCTTTATAGAAAAAAATGTCTAACCTATTAAATAAGTTATTCCAATATGAAACTTTAAAGCAAGAATATTTTCTGAAGATTGTATTGGCTTATACGGTAACAGAATCACAGAGTGTGATTTCTTTTTAAAACTTTTATATATATATATATATATATACACATATATATATATATATATATATATATATATATATAAATATATATATATATATATATATATATATATATGTGTGTGTGTATATATATATATATATATATATATATATATATATATATATATATATATATATATATATATATATATATATATATATATATATATATACATATATATATATATATATAAAAAATTAATTGAATGTATATAAAAGTAATAATATAAGGGGCTAGTTAAATATTTTAAATATTAAAAGGCAAAAAGATTGAGAGTAGAAGTTTTTTTATTTTAAAATACGCGCACATAAACAAACAATAATATTAATTAAAATGTACACAAATAAAGAAATTGAAATTTAAGAAAGCGTTTATGCTTTTTAAATGTTCGTTAGGCTTAATGTTGATATGGTAATGTAGGTGTTTGTCTCACCACTGGTTATGACTAAAATTACGAAGATTTTTAAAGTCAGGGGCTAATATTTGTTAATCTATTGATATGGTTCATAGCTTAACAAATATATAGGTCTATTAATATGTACATAATATATAACTTGGAATTCGTTATATCTGGAATCTGACAATAGACACAGAAAATTAATCAACTCTATACAATGAGTATAGTTATCTTTAAAATACTAGTATAAACAGAATAACATTTTATATCAGAGGCAATCAATTACATGATTAACTGTATATAACCTATTATTTTAATCCCTTAAAAAATTCCAAAACTTGAAACGGCAAGCAGCTTATATATAATAACTATTAGCCATAAAATGAAATATTTTTATGCGTAATTAAAAAGATAATACTTCTATTTTTTATTTTACCAAATCTGTAGACCAAATTTAAAAAAATGTGTCTTTTAATTTTCTCAAAAAGATATCTGAAAGATTTTAGGCTATGGTTGATATATACTGTATGAGTTTTATCAGCGAGATCACTTTTAGTAATGCTTAAATTTATTATTTGTTTGGTGCTGAGAAAATTAAGCACTTGTACACCAACTGATATATTGGAAAATCTATTTTAAAGTTAAAATACAGATTACCACAAAATTTATGTGTAATCAATAACAATATTAAATTAATGTTATCATAAAAATAAATGTTTACACACAAGAAAAAATTTAGTGAAATTAAGATTACTTTTAAAAAGAGTTCTTGTGTGATTTATTGAATATTATATCAGAATTCAACAGGACTAAGATCACGTGATTGAAAATTGTTTTAGGTATTGCAATATTGCGTATGTGTTCGTTAGGTGGATGGTTGGTTTGTCGCTCAACGGGCATTTTTTGCGCGCTAGGGCTAGTTAGACCAGGTCATACGGCTTAAAGTGGATTCCGAACCACTGCAAATATCCATGCGTAAGGTGGGATTCGAACCCACGAACTGTTGAACCGAAGGCAAGAGCGCTAACCATTCGGCTGCCAGCTCGGCGTTCATTAGGTGAAATAAAATATAGTTTTACCCCACAGACGACAGATACCTACCACGACTATTAAGCTATTGGCTTAAAGCAGGAAATAGTCCAAATAGGAATAAAGACATTGAATTCAACGAAATAATGAATAACAATACGGAATCCTAAATATAAAGTAGAAAATTCATTTGAAATAATTGAATTTTTAATTTTCTTAAGCTTTATTTCATGTTTCAATAATTTTTGCTTCCATTTCATATAAAATTATAAATATCATAAAAATAATAAGAGTACATAATATAAAACATTTTATTAGGAATTTTTATCATAATTTTATATGCTGTCAATCATATTTCTGTTATTTTATCTATAATATAAAAATTTTTTTAAACACAAGAAATAATTAATTATTTTTTGAAATCAGCATTACGTATGAGGTGTTAGGTGCTACAAACGTATCCATTGACTACATTTTCAAACATTTGTTTTAAATATATAAATAGTTGCCATTGTATATCTATGAAAGGATACTTAAAACACATAGCAAAATAATGCGTTATAATTGATTTACTTAGCACGTTGAACACAATAGATGCATTCCAATGTATTTGGCGAAGCCCATTTTTATATGAGCCCTAGGTACAATTACCAATTTTTCGTCAAAGTGTTTTCATATATTAAATTTTATGATACCATGTTAAACCTAAAAAGTATTATCATCATCATCTTCTTCAACACGACAGCCCGGGGTGGGCCAAGGCTTTCCTCAGAACACTCCTCCCTTGTGTTCTCCGGGAGGCGACAGTTCTCCAATTTGTCAAATTCAGCACTTTATAGTCCTCCTCTACACAATCAGTCCATCTAAGTTTGGGCCGACCTCTAGATCTCTTTGCAGTGGACCTATAATTAAAAACTCTTGAAGTCACAGACGAGGGGTCTATTCAACAGATATGGCCCGCAAATCTCAAGTGACATATTTTAATATAATTGGCGATGTCAACTTCCTTAAAAAGTCTGTAGAAAGTATTATCATACTAAAATTAAAAGTGACCAAAATAACATTGTGTGTTGGGAATAAATACACTGGTGAGCCTGCCAAAATACAACACCTAGAAGTCAAGAGATAGCACAGTAAAATTTGTTTGGTTGGTAGCACATTGTACAAAGATCAAATGATTGAAATTACAGTATTTTGTAAGGTGTATATAATGACAAAATCAGTAGTTAATGTAGCCTTCATTAATTGCTATAACTGCTGTCATATCCCTCGGCATAGCATCAAAGAGGCTTTGATATAGCTGTGCAGGTGAGCCCCAAATTTTACCTTATGTTCTGCTTGGTCCTTGCTTCAAAATCACTGATTCCATCCTGCTGCTTTTATCTAACTGGTATAGCTCAATTCAGTGTTAAATACAGGGAAGGATGCTAATGCAACAACAACTTTAGGTTAACGGATTTGGAATACTCGTCCATCACCAAGTGCCTTGTCATTTTGAAGCATGGTCAGGTGACGCGACACCTGAGCTGGTTCCCTCCTCCCCAAATTCAAGCCACTTTGAACGTCACAGATTAACGTGGACACGTCCCCAGCCCACGCAGCACCAGAACCCAATGAGGGAGGGAATGTGGTCACCCTCCCATTCACAACCGATAGCAAATGACGCGTCACATAGCAGATCTTAACGAGAAGCGACGTGAAACTATTGAGCCATTGAAGCTCATTTCTTGGGATATGGCTGTTCAAGCGGCTTTCACATATTGCCAAAGTTGATGTGGTGTAGCTGTGGTTTCTGTACCCCGGGCCAGTTATTTTACAAGCATGGACCACATGTTTTTGATTGACAATAGATCAGATGAACAAACAGAATAAGGAAGCATGGTGATGGACGAAGAAGAACGTTGAATGCTGCGAGTAATCTCTTGTTATCTTGATGGGTCATGACTGAGATCAAGCACTGAGGGTGTGGGAGGACCACGAACTCCAGAGCTATAGAGACGTAACTGTTCAGTGCACAGTCAATGGGTACTAGTGGGTGTGGGAATGAAATCCAGTAGAACTTCACACATAATACCAAATGTAGAACGTTATAGTGATGCATAACAAAACAGTTTAGTAGTCTCCACCCAGTGTACCCAAACTCTGACCGAAATATCGTGGTGTTGCATGCAGAGGTGGTATTCGTCAGTTAATACAGTGTCGCGCCACTTCGTTGACAGTGTATGTCACACATTGCACAACCACTGATGCAAATGCCTGTGGATTTGAGACAAGTGTAAGCTGAACCATAGACCCTATTAATTGACATTGCACTTAGCTACAAACAACATTGAATCGTTGTTATTGTTGTACCAGTAGGCTTCTTTGCACCTAATCCTGAGTTGGGCTCTACCAGTTTACATAAAAGCAGTCGAGTGGAGTTTTCTTTATTTTAAGCACAGACCAAGCAGAAGACTCCCAATATTTAGCCTGCCATCGACGGAGGTATCATTTCACTTGGAGGACATTGCTACCACACCAAGTTTTAACGCGCATTTCCCAGCATTTTTAACGAACATTACCGATTCTCGGTAAAGCCGAGATACGAACTAACTACCTTTCGATAACGAGAACGATGTGCTAACCAACCAGGTCACTGCTGACTACAGATTTGAATGGTATAATCGGACACCGAACGGTGTGTAACAGACAGAATACATGCTATTGTTCGTAATGTGACTTAGAGATTATCCAGGGCTATGCGCACAGTATACATGTCACCATGCGCAGTGGTGCAACGTGGTGGTGTAATATGTCCTGTCATTCAATGATTGCTTCTAACGATTACAGATCTGCATCACATTTGCTTGGTCCCACAAACGCGATCACTGATTTTTCTGAAGAGTTCGCCGATTGAACTCTGAAACTTCCACAAAAGACACTTAATGTCTACGAAGCTTAAACACATAAAAAACACAAGAAAAAAAGAATTGCTTTACTGCAAATCAGCAATCTCTTCTCCCTTGATGTAGTGTTTGCAGGTGGTCACGCAAATGATGTGTGATGCAAATTTCACATGATTTATATGCTTTTGCTAGGTGTTTCATTTTGGGTAGAGCAGTTCATATGTTCGTTAAAAACAAACTTTTTTTTTGCAGTTCTTTATGTTCATATATTTTCTACTCATACCCTCAATTTTTAAGTTTTCGTGATAATTAACATTTTATACAAGAAATATTAAAAATTTTGTATATAACTACTTAAATTCTGGAGAAAAATTAGTTTTAGATTTAATGGGTAGTGTTAAAATTTTTTAATACAAACTGAAGAAACTGCAAAATTAAATAATTGCAGTTTCTTCAGTTTCGATAATTTTTTTATGAGGGAAAATCTTAATGAGTATTTATATGATAATAAAATATTTATTTGAATAACTGGAGGTTATCCATCTTTCTCATTAAAGAATCTTCAATTAAAGAAGTGTTTTAATAGAATGATACAGATTAACCTTGAAGTTAACTTTGAACCTTGATTGTCCAAAGAAGTAAATCTCTAAATATATAAGAAGTGAGTAATTTCATCATTTTTAAAGTAATAAATAAAGTTATGTCATCAGTTGTGGATATAAATTGTTCGAACACATATTTTGTTGCTTTGTTTCCCTTTTTCATAAATTAATGAGTTATGCATGATTGGCGCTTCACTTAAATCCTCAGAGAAATTTACTTTATTAACTTACGGATTGAAAGCGCCATCTATTAATGTTTAAATAAACTGTTTGCACACTCTTTTTATTAAAAAAACATAAAAATTAATTTCCTTTTTATAAAAATTAAATGTAACACAACATAAACAATATAATTTTCTTATTTAAAAAATAAACTTACTTAAAATTTATTGCTTAAATGTATAATGTTTAAAGTATGTTAATTTATATAGAGTTGATCTTTTTACTTTTAATAGCGATTAATAATTTATTCAACTATTTTAAAATTCATAATAAATGGCAAAATATCATAAGAGATATTTTAATGTCAAAACACACAATAAAATGAAATTATTTAATATATGAAGTTATATGAAATTTTCTTGAATTTATATTTCTAGGAGATATTATTTTAAAAATAAAATTAGGAATTTATCATTTAAAATTATATCATATAAATTTTTATCATCTTTTTCTTTGATCATTTTTTGTAAAAAAAATGAGAGCGTAAATTAAATTGAAAAATTATATATTTTTTATTATTAAAAATTGAAATAATTTTTATTTTAAAACAGCATATATATATTTACAGCATATATATATAACAGCATTTATATATATATATATATATATATATATATATATATATATATATATATATATATATATATATATATATATATATATATATATATATATATATATATATATATATATATATATATATATATATATATATATATATCTTTAAATTGTTTTACACAATGTTTAATATACTTTGTGTGTTTTAACTTTTATTTTTCCTTGTTTAATACTTTTAAATAGTTAAAATTGTCTTATGTGTGAGTACAAAGACAGATGTCAGTTTTATTAGATTTGAAATACATTGTAAGAAAATATTCGTTAATTTGAGAAAATTGTGAAATCAAAAACTTATAATTTTAAATCCTAATTGGATAAATTGTTTGTATGCAATGAAACAGCTCTCTTAAGAGCAATATAGAAAAGACGTATTATACGGAATGTCACCCTCTTTCAACATTTGTACAGGAACTCAGAAAGCACGTGGGGGTAAAAGAAAAATACTTTCATAATCGTATAATTCCGTTTTTCTTCATTTCCATACAGCAATTTAAGAGACAATGGTCCTGATGACATATTATCCAGGATGCCAAATTCTGAGTTTGGTGATTTTTTGGCGGATTTTCTTATGTATCTGACAACCTGGTTTTTATTACTTCATAGATATGAATACCTATAAGAATTATGCAGAAAACTCTATTTTGGCAAACCTAGTACTTATTAGGTATTACAAAATATTATTATTATAAAATTTATGCTATAATATTTAAATGAAAAACATTCTATAAGGTTAACAAGAAAGTTCGTGCCCTTTTCAAGACGATGCCATTGAATAAAATGAGATTAAATATGCAAAATTAATATATGATGAAGTTGAGAAACCAGTCAGACGAGACGTATGAAACTACAACTCATTATAAATGCAAGTTCAGTGCGCATTCATCAATAGAAACTCGTGCAGTAGCGAAGAGAAATTTACATGTTGAATAATCCCATACTGTTTTGCGCTTGCTTTGCAAATTCAAAATGGGCTTATCAGCATCAAGTGATTCTTTTCAATAGTTACCTTAAGTTGAAATCTGTTGTAGAGATGCAATTTATAGTACCTTCTAGGCGTATTTTTTATTGATATAAAGAATGGGTTCACAGGCAACAAGGGATGAAATCTAGAAAATTACTGAACACAAATTGTACGAGAAACGAAATAGTACATTGGTATTGCGGTTCGCACTAACTGGTATTGAAATTTTTCAGTAATGGTTAAAATAGAACATGAGAAGTTTTTTTTTTATTTAAAAAAATTAGGTGCATCCCTTAACTTCTTCTCGATCATTGTCAGGTAATTCTAAGAATACTTTTTGGCAATCATAGTTCAAAATATTTGTTCAGATCTTTTTCAACGTATCGTGTTATGTTCATTTGGAGTCTTCAGTGCAATGAAAAGATATATCACATTTCTTTGATAAAATTTGTTTTGAAAGAGTTATAAGATCATATGGTTATACAAACTTGCTAAATACATTAAGAAACAAATGAATGAAGTATGAAAATCATTCGGAAGTGATAAAGTACTGGACAATGTAATGCAAAAAGAAAGTGAAATCATGAAAAAGATAGATTGTGTTTTTTCATATTTCTATCAAACTAAAGTTTATTTACATTCAAAATCGATATTTGGAAAAAATGAATGTTTTAAAAAATTCGACCTGTATGTCTGTTAGTTTCTTTTAGAAAAAATTAAAAAAAAATTCTAGGAATCTTTAGCATTTGAATTTTGTGTGAAAGAACTTCATTTTACCAACTACTTATAAGGCCACGGTGGTCTGGTTAATTTAAGCTTCGTTTTTATAATAGGAATGAGTGAATTCGAATTCCGACGTAGTGGAAGATCCATATTCCCTAAGGGCTTGCTGGGGCACTTTAAGTAGGTTGTAATCGCAAAGTCCTCCAAATGAAATAATTGGTATAGTGAGCAGTGTCTTCTCCAATAACCCTAATTTTAAATTAACAAGCCTTCCACGCAGCAACTGTCAACTAACTAGAAGAGCCCAACTTTGGCACAGGTGCCGTATAATCCATGATTCCAAATTTTGAATTTTTTGGCGATAAAGAAATGTTGCCAAGATGGCGTATCTTGCCATCTTGGCAACATTTGATGACGTGCGCGATGACGTAAGTACTAGAGTTACCAAAATAGAATTTTCTGCATAATTCTTATAGGTCTGCATATGTATGACGTCATAAAAACCAAGTTGTCAGGGACATAAGAAAATCCACCAAAAAGTCGTTTATCTCAGAATTTGGCATCCTGGATTATACGGCACCTGTGCCAACTTTGAGCTTAAAAAAGGAAGTATGCAAGTGCGGCACAGATGCCGTATAATCCAGAATGCCAAATTCTGAATTTGACGCTTATTTTGGTGGATTTTCTTGTTTATCTGGCAATATGGTTTTTATAACGTCATTGAGATGGAAGCCTATAAGAATCATGTAGAAAATTCTATTTTGACAACTGGCATTTAAGTCTTCACGAGAAATCTTGGCAATATTTCTTCGTCACCAAAAAGTTCCGAATTTGTCATGCAGTATTATGCGGCATCTGTGCCGCAAGTGCTCACACATAAAATATTTATAACAACTAAAAATGTTTCTTAAATAAGGCATATTTAATAATAATGATAGTGTACTAATGTTTTTAAGATTAAAAATGATTAATTATGTGTGTGTTAAAACAAAGGAAAAATTCTATTATTTGAAAGTAATACAATTTTCAAATAATAGAATTTTTCCTTTGTTATCGCTGGTTAGCAATAAACTTAAATAAGTTTCATTTTGCATAACAATGGTATAACAATCGCTTTCTTTAAATGAAGCCATATTTATCATTGTTGACTTAATTTAAATTTGATTTGAGACGTGCAACAATTAAAAATATCATTTTCTCAACTGTTATGTTTCATTTGTCTAATCTTCTCTTGACTGCAAAGAAGCAGAAAAATTTAAAGGAATAAAATTACTAAGATAAAAGCAATTGGACTCCGAAAAGAAAGTTAATTGGAACTCTTATGTCACTGAATATGAAAGATAAGAATCATTTTCTTAAAAGAAAAGCATCTAGGTCTGATGAAAGTAAGTAAAAATGATTTAGTATACTTTCTATGTTATATGGAAAAATGCTTTTAAGTTTATTTTATATTAAAAATATATATCATTATATTGTTTGTTAGATTTTATACCAAGCTAAATTTTAATACAGTATAATAGTAAATGATTAAAAGGAAAAAAGAAGGAGCTAATGAAAAAATTATTTTAAAATTATCTATATTTTTAATTAGCAATGACAGTAGTTAAGATTAAACACAATCATATTTTAAATTAGTCCTATTTGTTTGTAGAGCTAAATAATAATGCTTCATTTTATAAATCCATTGAACAAGAATTTGTAAAAAGGATAAAATAATACAGTATATATTATAATGCTAACATTATTCATTTAATTTAATATCGTTCTTTGTGGTTTAATATTAGTACAATAACTTAATTCTTATTATGTAAGAGAATTTTATATTCGAATATATATAGTTGCATATTATGTACAATTTTTGTTACTAAATTTGGTATTAAAATTTCTGATAAAATTTTGGAAATGGAGTTAATTGATACGGCAAGTAAAATATCCGTATATATATATATATATATATATATATATATATATATATATATATATATATATATATATATATATATATATATATATATATATATATATATATATATATATATATATATATATATATATATATATATATATATATATATATATATATATATATATATATATATATACATATATATACACATACATATATATATATGATGCTCAGTATATATATATATATATATATATATATATATATATATATATATATATATATATATATATATATATATATATATATATATATACCATCTGGGCCATCTAAATTGAATTTTTTTTCATCAGAAAAAATAGCTGAAGTTCATTCGAATTTTCAAGACATGTGTTCTTCGACCCACTGTAACTGATGCTCAGTGTGCCTTTCCTTCCACTTAGGATGGTGCTTTCTTTCATGTAACCAGAAGAACATGGTTACATGTGTGATTCCAGATGGGTCTTGTACAATTCCAATGCTTCCATGCGTTTTTTAAGTTCTTTAAACATTTTCTTTGATTACGTAGTGTCAGTATTTTAGGTCTGCCTCTATTTGCTTTCCTCTGACTCTTTAGATTTTTCAAGAAGTTAGAAACAGCGTTTGGACTGATGTGTTGGTGCTTTGTAATAATTTCTCATACATTTTTTCCTACACCTTTACATGCCCCAATTTATCCTTTTTGAAATTCACTAAGGGGTTTCCCCTTAGCAATTTAACTGTACAAAAAATTGAGGATTTTTTTCAACAAAGTATATTTTTTGAAAGAAAGACAGTTTAAAATAACAATGTTTTCAACACATTAAACTGCAACAGATTCCAAAATGAGAATATTTTTGGAGTTGTCCATCTACTTTTTTCACAGACCGAAGTTCCTTAAGTACAATTTCATAATATTTCCTTACTGTTAGGTAAAACTCATTCACTGAAAATTAAAGAAAAAGTAGTTTAGTAAAATAAAAAAGAAATATTACACTAATTGTGCTAAAATATAAAGCATAATTTATAAAACATGAGTTTCCTTCTACTTTTTTTTCTAGCAGTGTACATTAAGAAAGTAGAAACACAACATTCATTTTTAGCTGTTCAAAAGTAGCTAGAATCACGTCTGGAATCTTTCATTTCAATAATAGTTTATCCTTCTACGGCACAGATACCGTATAATCCAGGATGCCAAATGCTTAGCTTGGTGATTTTTTGGTGAATAATTTTGTTTTTCTGTCTACCTGATTTTTATTACGTCATAGATATGGAGACCTATAGAAATTATGCAAAAATTCTATTTTGGTAACCCTAGTATTTACGTTATCGTGTATGTCACGATACACTATTTTGGCATCATTTTTTCATCGCTAAACAAACCAGAATTTGGCATCCTAGATTATACGGTATCTATACCTATAAGAATTATGAAGAAAATTCTATTTTGGCAACCCTTGTATTTATGTCATCGCGAAACTTTACAATATGCCATCTTGGCAACATTTCTTTGTCGTCAAAAAATTCAGACTTTTGTATGCTGGTCTATATTGCAACTGTTTCCCTTTTACTAAGCTACATTGGGTTCCAATATAAAAATTATTTCTCCTTTAGAAATTCAAGTGCAGATTTATAATTATTGTTAGTGCTTTTTTATAATCGGGAACAGATACATATTGCCCAATTCTTTATGTTTGAAAAAGAATTATGAACATAAATATAGTCTCCAAAATAATTCAGATTTTCATTTCCATGATGAAAATGTCAGTTAAATTAATTTTGCTACATGTTATTGTGGTCATAAAAAGGGGAGATTTTATAAGAATCTGTTGGCGTTTTCGTTCGGAGCAGTTTGATTTCAATAATGAATAAATCAGCAAACATTTTTCTATTTGTTTAATTTTAAAGCAAAACACCAATTTAAAAAAGCTAACGCATGAGTAATTGTTCTAATATACTCCCCTATATTTCAGATTATACATAGTTCAGTTAAGCTGAATGTTCCAAGTCTAGAACTCTGACAAATATTTGTGGAATAATACTGCAGTTATTTAGAAAACGAAATAAAATATCCTGTAATATTTATAATTCACAAGCGGAAAATAAAACTGTATTGTGACAGACAAGTTCTATAAAAAGTTGCACTTTTGCATTCTGCTCGCCCAAATTAGAACGAAGTTTTTCGAAATTGATCTTTAAGGCAAAAATCAATTTCTGTATTGGATTAGAAAAAATGTCATAAGCTTATAATTTTATTTGATTTGGCTAGGGAAAACAATTTAATAAACTTATACGATACTAAGATTGCGTAGGTTTGAGTAAATGCCTTTTTATCTGAAATAGAGGAGGGGTACTTTTCCGCTTCGCCGGCGCAGGCGACATAGTCGCCAAAAATGATGCAACCGGCGCTAGAGGGAATATCTCCGCTGATAATCTTTTACTGCTACGTTTCCAAAACATATGACGGCCTTTTACAGTCAACGACTTTACTTCGACTACTTTTTTTCCCATTTCATAATTTTATGCTATGTTGCTATATATACAAATTTAATAATTTCATAAAATCTCTATAGAAAAAATCGGATTTTAAAAATATATCTTACAAAATAATAATCGTAACAAATTCACATAAAAAATTTTTTTAAAAAAATCATAAGATTTTGAAATATGCATCACCCGATAAATTGTAATCTAATATATTAAATAAATAAATTGAGGCTCTGGCACCCATTATTCCACACATAGCGTGAACACGAAAACAACAATTAAATAAATAAATAAAATTTTTTTTATGTAAAACATTATTTAAAGCAAAACACCAATGTAATTATTTAAAGCAACCAAAATAAATGTAAAACATTATTTAAATTTTTTTATGTGTATATTGTGTGTTGTCGCCAATTGGCGACTTAATTTTCGCTTGGCGAGATTTGCGCCGGCGAAACGGAAAAGTACCAGAGGACATTAGCGTCTATACTGAATACGGAGGAAAAATGAATACATAAGTGATATAATATATTATTAAATTTCATAAGTTAATAAAGGTATTGTGCACTATCCAGTTAAAAAATAAAGACTTTAATTGTTATGTAAAAAGAAAATAAAAAAATTTACAAGCTCACATATTTTAAATAAAAGTAATGGGGTAGTTAAAAATTGGAAACATTAATGAAAGAATAATCAAAAAACTCACACAAAAATATTTCAATACTTTAAGAGATTACTTACAGCATAAATATATTTTCCATTTAATCGTGAATGAAGGATAAATACACACTGCTTGCAAGAAACAAAATAGGTATAAGTATGACCATGAGATTTCTCGCCAAATCTGCCATCTTTTGTTTTGATTATAATGTTACTAGTTTTCCTTTTGGTATTGCCAATTTGAATTTTTCTTGCTGTTTTAAATTTTCTTCTTGCCAGGTTTGGTTTTTTTTCTCGTGTTTTATGTCACTTTTGGTCATGCGTACAGTTTTTTTTTTAAGTGGCAACTAAGTTAGAATTGCTTGGCGAAGAAAAAAAACTCAAAGTTCGACAATGGTGGGGGGGACATCCTACTAGTTTCACAGAATAATTTAAAAACTAAATTTTGTCAACAAAAATACAAACAAACAAAGGATTAGAGAAATGTTCAGTTAATAATGTATTTATCAGATCCTAATCTGAATATTATTATCAATACAAATAGTTTTATACACAATTTGGCTGAAAATTAATCGGGGTCTTTAATGGCGGCTAGCGCTCGTAAAATAAGTATAAGTAGTAAAGTTCTTCTAGTGAAACAATAGCTCATTCCGTAGTAGGGTGGTAGGCTCATTCCCGTCTTTTTTTACCACCCCTGAGTATATTATAGATTGTGATAGATTAGTATAGGGCATAGAATTATCCCGCTGGATGAGTCGATACGATAATTAATTTAACTGGGGACAAAATGTCATCGATTTACACACTAAAAATAAGATAACTTCGTTCCACGATTAAGGAACCAGTATTTATTCTAGGAAATTGCTCACGGAACTACTACATAGAATACAGTAGTATTGCATATATATATATATATATATATATATATATATATATATATATATATATATATATATATATATATATATATATATATATATATATATATATATATATATATATATTATAACGGGTGACTAACCCTTCCCCACAACAAGCCAAGAAATTACTACTCATTTATCGTTAGCCGGTATGCTTCAAACTCATGTTTATATTTACACAAAAAATTAATTATTTAGTAATTAATATTAAATATAATTAAATGAAGTAATTTTTTGAATCGAAAGTTTTTAACTATTTGTATCGAAAAACTATTTTTGTATTTAGAATCTAGTGGCATGGGTTTCCCTTTGAATTTTTCTTGGAAATTCTTTATCAAAGATAAATTGAAGGTGACGTGATAACAGTGAGTTTGAATTTTCGATGTCATTTTAAATCACTATGAAGGTGTTGTTACTGTTAATCGCGTTTTGAAAGATGAGTTGTCGGCCTACCCGACTATCGGCCGGATGAGTTGTCGGCCTACCCGACTATCGGCCGGTACGTGAAACTGGTAGTTGAGGAGTAGATCAATTCTTTGAGACCCCTCAAACATTATGGATTTAAAAGAAAATGGTATGCATTCTTTTCATCACCCAACTTGGAATATTTTCCTACAGATTACTGTTTTAGATCTGGAAAGTAAATCTTGATGGTTTGAAACGAAAAAAAAAAAAAAAAAAAAAAGAATCTCAGATTTAGCCTGTTACCCTCAGAGTTATTTCATTTGGAGGGCACTGCGGTCACTTACTATTTTACGTGATCTCTGGTCAAAATTTAAGATTCTGGCATGACAGATCTTGAATTCACCAAGAAGTTTAGATAACGAGAACTACATCTTCCCTAACCTAGTCATTGCAGTACACATTGAAGTTCTTTTAGTTGTTTAATTAATGTAATTATTTCTTGAGCTTGGGGCTTTTTTCAGTTGAATATTTTTGCACTTAGCATTGAAAGTACAGGGACCCTCCTTTATTTAATTCGGTACTCTTAAAACTCGTTTTCATATTACACGATTTCATGTCCCTTAGTAATATACGTGTTCCTCCCCCCCCCGTATAACACGTAGATTCTCTTCGTTATATTTCTGTACTGCGAAATTTATAACGATTTGTGCATTTCACAATCAATTTCACGTCCGTTTTCATATTGTATTAATTGTGTTCTCATAATTTTAAATTAAATTATATTAAGGACCTTCGAACATTCTGCTAAAAAAAAGATGTCGTTGGTGGAACGTTGTTTCAGATAGCTTCTACTGCGAATAAACATGCAATAAAACTGTTTTTGGATTTATTTGAAATGAACCGTTTCTTAATTACATTTGTGTAAGTTTTTTTTTACTTAAAATGTTAGTAATTTGATTTTAAAACGTGCACATTTCGTTCATAAAATAGTTTTTCTTTAATACTTGATTTAAACTCCCTTTAATAAGGAAAGTTAGACACGAATCATTAGTACATAACGCGTTATACGAGGTCATACGAGCGCGTTTTACGAGATTACTCGTACGACGTGTTTTCCTATAACGCGGAACTAATGTGCCATGTTATAGGGGATCATTGTATAAAAACTGATTAAATATTTCGATTCGATTTTCTCTACTTAGAGATTATGCTTGGGAAATGATATATAGAGCATCTTTATTAATTTTTATTATTTGTTAAAGTAAAATTACATTTTGCAATAATTAGAATATATTTTAGCAAGTTTTTCATTTAAAAACTTTCCCTCAACAAATTTGACTTAATTTTTGAACTGAGCATTTTTTTTAGAATTTTTAATTCTATCACAATTCAATTAAATTAGTTTTTTCATTTTTAATGTTTTTAATTCTGCAGGTTTACAGAATTTTACTAAAATTTACAAATGTAATTCTGTCTGCTACTCAGTTTTAAAAGTATCGCATCATGAGAATGTCGTTTGTGTTATCCGTATGCTCATTTGTCAAGGTAAGCTTAAGAGTTTTCTCATAGTCTCATAGCTTAACAGTTTTCTGGGCTCAGATGCCGTATAATCCAGGATACCGAATTCAGGATTTGATGATTTTTTGATTGATTTTCTTATGTATCTGGAAACCTGGTTTTTATTATGTTGTAGATGTGGAAACATAAGAATTATGCAGAAAATTCTACTTTGGCAACGCTAAAATTTACGTTATCGCGCATGTCACAATAAATCATTTTGGCAAGATGATTTCAACGCCAAAAAAATTCAGAATTTCGCATCCTGGATTATACGGCTTTTGTGCGTTTTTCTGAATTTTTTCCTGCTGACAAATGAATAAAGACCCACTATTTATAAAAAAACCGTCACCACTCAGAAAAAAAATACGTATGGCATATTTTATAAGGCCTTAGGACAGCTTAGAGCTTTTAAAATTATTATTCATTGTCGAATTTACTCAGCTGTCATATGCACCTGCAGAAAATATAAACACAACATATGTTATTTAATTAAAAATTTTCTAATTTATTTAGGAAAATAAAATATTTTTGTAAAATTTTTTGCGGAAGCTCAAACTTTAAATTTTTAAATGAAATTTATTTTATTTGGTATTTTTAATACCTAAAAAATAATATTTTGTTATAAATACTTGCTAATTAATGTTAAAAATACAACACAAAACAAAAAGCTATTTTAAGTGTACAGAAAAGGAACTCTTTCCATTTAACTGTAATTGTTTTTGGCACAGGTGATGTATAATCCCTGATTCCAAATTCTGAATTTTTCTGGCGATGAAGAAATATTGCCAAGAGAACGTGTTGTGACGTGCGTGGTGACGTAAATACTAAGGTTACCAAAGTAGATATTTCTGCATAATTCGTATAGGTCTCCATATGTATGAGGTAATATAAACGAGGTTGCCATATACATAAGAAAATCCACCAAAAACTCGCCAATCTTAGAATTTGGCATGCTGGATTATATGACACCTGTGCCTTGTTTTTTTCCTTAGTTAACAACAATGCAAGTTAACAATGAAACTTAACATGTTTATATTCTTATAAACAATGCTATAACAATTACTTATTTAAAAGAAAACCATATATGGCATTGTTGACTTAATTTAAAGTTCATTTTATGTGTACAACAATTAAAAGGTATAAAAGTTTTTAATTGTTATGCACATAAAATGAACATACTTCGTGTTCTAGCTCACAACAATTAAAAAGTATGCATTTTTTAATTGTTATTCCTCATTTCTCCAAATTCCTTTTGATTGTAAAGTTGCTGAAATATTTCGGGGATAAAAATTTCGGTAGGAAAGAGCATTTAGTCTGATAATCTGAAATTAACACCATTTAAAATTTATTATAACATAGAAAATAAAAGATGAAATGATAAATTCAAGAGAATGTGTGTGTGTCATTCAAGATTTATTAAAAGTAAGTAGTGTTGAGTTAATCTGAATCATTTTATGTTTATGTTGTAACTGATAATGTATTATCATTGCATTATTAGGTTTTATACAAAGTTGGTTTTGTTATTGCATTATACAAATTTACAATCGTTGGCACAGGTGCCGTATAATTTAGGATGCCAAGTTCTGAGTTTGGAGATTTTTTTGGCAAATTTTCTTATGTATCTGTCAATTTGGTTTTTCCCTACGTCATAGATATGGAGACCTATAAGAATGATGCAAAAAATTCTATTTTGGTAACCCTAGTATTTACGTCATCGCGCACGTCACGATACGTCAACTTGGCAACATTTCTTCATCGCCAAAAAATTCAGAATTTGGCATCCTGGATTATAGGGTACCAGTGTCCAAAAGTGTCTTGTAATTTAGACTCAACTTGATGTTTCTAAATTATTTTTATCCTATGGCCTTTCTACATGTCAGGGATATTATTTCTCTGATTTCATCGAGATAATTAAAATACTATAAATTTTTTCATAGCAAATTTTCCTCTAGATTTTTTCTATTTCTCCAGATTTTCTGACACAGCTACCGTAAAATCTTTTTGGCCTATTTTAAAATTATTTAATGATTAGAAATTTTTTCCGAAAACCCCCAATTTGCATTTTTTTCAGCTTTTCCATGGGATTTTTCTTCAATATACTTTCGAAATACCTGTCAGTTTTTTCATTCGAGTGAATTCCATATTACGTGTCGTCATATTTTGACATAACATCTCTAAAAAAACATGTTTGACTTTTTAATATTACTAGGATGTGCTTTATTTAATTACCTTGCGTGTTAATTTTATTAAACATGTTAAGTGCATTTTTTTGGCTTTATAGGATCAATTTTCCCCGTCTGTTTTTCCAACACATCCTTCTTTGAATGTTTTCAACTTATCCCATGATGATTTCCTTGATTACATTTACAAATACTTTGTTAAAAATTTTCTTTATTTTTGACATTATTGTACCGTTTGTATTCAGCTATGCTTCTGTTAGTTGTAATAGTTGGCACAGATGCCGGGTAATTCTGGATGTCAAATTCTGAGAATGGTGATTTTTTGGTGGATTTTCTTATGTTTCTGGCAACCTGGTTTTTATCACCTAATAAATAAGGAGACCTATAAAAATTATGCAGAAAATTCTATTTTGGAAACCCTATAGTATTTACGTCATCGCACACGTCATAATACGAAATCTTGGGAACATTTCTTCATCGCCAAAAAATTTCAGAATTTAGAATCCTGGATTATACGTCATCTGTAACTAATATGTTTTTGAAGATAATTTTATTTCTCTAAATTATTTTTATCGTGTTCCTATTTGCTTTGAAAGTAGATTTATCTTTGTCTATATCCCTCATCATTTTTCCTTTGATTTCTTAATATTTTTTTCATGTCATTTTCTCCTATTACATTTTTTAATGTTTTGTAATATTTTTTATGAGGATGCTGTAAAGTAATTTTGTTTTAATATACTTGAATGGTTTTATTTAAAATTACTGGTAATGTACACTTCAGCTTCTTTTTTTAAATTTTTCTCTGGATTTATTCATCTTCCGTTTTTCGATTTATTTTGATTACATATTTTAAATTCTTGATAGAATTTTATAAAGAAAACCAATTAAATATTCAACCGTATTTGTCATATTTACCAAATATTGATGATAAATTCTTTATTTTCTAGATATTTCGTTATATCCGAGATATACTTGATTCTATTGAGTTAGTTACACTCGCTTTACTTTTTATATTAGAAGTTGATTTATGTAATTTATTCCGTCTTTGTCTCCACCACATTCTTTAATGAATTTATTTAACTTTTGCATTGTGTAATTTTCCTTGATAAAATTATTCAAATGACAAGTAATTTTTACACAAAATATTTCTTCCACCTGTTTTCATATATTTGTATTGCGTGCCAAATAAACCATTTAATTCTTTTCTTTTTTATGATTTATTTTCACTTGTTTTGTAACATGCTTGATTTTCTAATTGTTTTTTATTTACTTTAATTAACACATTAAAAATTTATTCCATGCATTAATTCATGTATATAATTCTTAAATTTTATATTTAGCGCATGATATTTAAACCGAAATATGATTAATTTTCAAAATTGTATTTTTTTAGTTTCTGAGGGATAAATGATTTTTCCTTAATTAGTGCTTCGTTATTTCTCCATCCCATGGTAGTATAAATTTATTTTCTCGCGAAATTTGTCAAGTCCAAATTTTATGTATTTTAACCATCATAACTCACTTCTTAGATTTCTTCAATTTTTATACTGTGTCTGCCTTGACTACATATACCATGTCGTGTTTTCTTCACTTATGAGTGTGCTGTATCTCTTACTCCATACATTAAAATTACCATACCAAAAATCCAAAAAACTTTTGGATTTTTGGTATGATTTACGTATTTTTGCCTCAGGTTGGTTTTATTTTTCCAAATTATTTTTAAGTAATATTTTTATTACATGAAAAATAGACGAAGGAGGCCAAAATTTTAAGATTCTCGCAAGTGACAAATAGTAGAAAAAATTTATAACTAGATTTGAATATGCTATTTTTTTACGTCAGATTCAGTAAAAGCTAAAACCAGTCATGGGAGCTTTCCCTCCAAAAAATGCCCTTTATGTGTTAATTTATTTATATGATTGCAATATCGATTTTTTAAGACAATCGTATATTTCGATATAAAGAAAGAAACTATGGTATTTTCCAAACGTTTTAAGAAATCTTAAAATTCCAACTTGTTAAGTACTTTATAGGTATTGCATAATTAAGTAATCATGGCTGTGTAGAAACATATGAACGAGCAATGAAAGTTAAAAACTGATTTATTTTTGGAAAATGAAATATAATATTTATTGAAAAGGTGCTACAGTAGATAATAAAGAAGGAAGATATTCTCATATTTTTTTCAAACATACAAATATTTACATACAAATTAATATTTGAAATTTTTTTATATAATTGTTTAAAAACAAATTACATTTCCTATTCTAAATCTATTATAGTAGTATAATCAACAGCTGCTTAAATGTTACATCATTTATTTTTATCCAAGGTGAAAAAACATATTTTTAAATATTTTACTTTTTGATTTATTTAAAAAGTAAAATATTTAAAACTTCGTATCACATTTAAGTGCTTGTTGATGTATTGGTTACTTGATATTAGATAATTCCATAACACCCAAATATTTACTGCATAAGGGAAATGCAATACTATTTCTGTTCATCAAATGATGTGAAAAGGCAGAAGTCCATTTTCTAATCAGAAATTGGATTTTCATAGTTTACAACACATCAGATGCTTTTCAGACTTGACCTGTCACCCCCACAACTCTCCCTTGGTTTAGAGAACATTGCAACCACGAATTTGTCGCCACGTAGTAAACAGCGTAGCGTCCGTTGCAAAATATTTTAATATCCATGGCGTAAATTGCCTTCAGAAAGACTTTTCAATGATAGTTGTCCGTATTCACGTGCTTTAAGGAGGAAACGTGGGAAATTCCCAAGCACCTACACCTCCCGTCATGCAAAAAGAAGTTAGAAGTGAATATCAATTTACCGTTGTTCAGCAGTAGCTAGTATCGTACCCGGGACCTAATGCTCTGAAAAGCACGGTCATACCATTATGCCACTTTGGGGCCGAACTGATTACAATTTGTTAGTGAATTTGATATATCCATCGACTAAAGTGATACGTAATAAAGTTTGTTTAATTATGTGGTCTGAGTTTAATTACATTTTAATTACACATGCCCTGGGTCTGAGAATCTAACCTTTGACAGTATTTGAGCATCCAATTTGTGGATTTGATTATTTATTCAAATGAAACTTGATGCGATGAAAATTACATTCACAATCCTATAATTGGCTTTTAGACATTTATCTTACATCGAATCTGCCATAATTTGATTTAAAAAAAATTTCTTGTTCTAGCAGTTATCATATTGCAGTGAATATTTTTTTTACAAATTTTACTATGGCAAATGAATGTTTTTTTTAATATTTGATTCTCTTTTATCTATTTCTAGATTCTCGAAATCCGTCTATAAAACTAATGTATTTTGTCCTTACTTAACTTTCTTTGTTGTTAGAAAATGTTTTTGTTAATAGAAAATTTTTAAAGCATACACCTTTTCATAGAAGCCTTACAAAATATAAATGTGAATAGCATAACACATCAGATATGACATTTGTTATTTCTGTAGGTTCTTATGTCGGAATAAGTATTTGGAAGCTTTTCGTAACTATTTAAATTTCATAAAAGAGGAAAAAATTCATTAGCGATATATTATAGATATTAAATAATATTTTATTTAATTGTATCTTGTATTTTTTAAGTAATTATTTTATTTAGTGTTATAAATAGTTAGAAAAATAAATTTTTAATGGCTTATATATGTTTTTATTAAATACATTAAGATCGACACATTGATTTAAATATCAAGAACATAAAAAAATTTATATTCTCATTTTATTATTATCGGTTTTTCTTTTGGAAACAACAATGCATGTTAACAATGAAATTTAAAAAGTTTACACTCGTCCAAACAATGCTATAACAATACTTTCCTTATAATAAAATTATTAATATCATTGTTGACATAGTTTAAAGTTGGATTTAAATGCGCAACAATTGAAAGATGTCAAAGGTTTGATTGTTATGAGTCATTTGTCTAAATTTCTTTCGATTACAAGGTTGTTGAAAAATTTCAGAGAATAAATATCCCGTTACACAGTAATCAATAACTTTTAATTTCTGAAATTAAGGCCAGATTAACCTTTTCTTTGTCCCAAACTATGAAATAAATTAAGGTTTCAAGAGAAAGATATTAAAAAAAAAATTGAAAGTAAGTAGAATTTGGTTAATCTGTTTACTATGTTATAGAGAAATGTTACTTTATATATATATATATATATATATATATATATATATATATATATATATATATATATATATATATATATATATATATATATATATATAACTAAAATATCATACTAATAATGTATTCTGTCAGAATTTATAGAGGATTAGCTTGAAGCATTATTATTTTTCACATTCAGTAACCATAGAAAAATATAAGTAGCAAAATATTGCAAACTGCATGATTTACTGATATAAAACTGAACTTATCATAAATTACCCATTCAATACAAAACATGTTTCTATGGAAAAAATTAACTAGTCTTATCGGACCTCAGTGCAACAAATTTGACATTACAGCTGAAATTTTCTGTGAATACTTACAGGTTTCCAAACTTCATGGGATGCTTTAAACATTTAATATTGTCGCGTAGATGAAGTGAATGTAATAAAGCCAATGGAAACGAAAGCGCTCAAGATCAAATGAAGATTTTATTATCATTAAATCTAATCCGTCGCTAATTATACAGTTTCGGAACCTTCCAGACTTGGAAGGCCCGCAGAAAATTGGAAACTGAAATTTACATGAATTTGCATAATTAACTTAAATTAAGAAATTAACAGAAATAAATATTAACGCAGCTTGCCTCGCTTGCTTTTGAACCCGCAACCTCTGGCTCGCGAGTCCGATGCTTTACCGACTGAGCTACGAAGTCCTTGATCGGGAGGAATAATTTTCGCTACAATATATTCTCAGGTATGGTAAGAAATTTTTTAATTATATAAATGATTTTATCCATATCTTTACATCAGATGGTTATATTATTCGTATTTTTTATTTAGGTGAATGCGGTGCTGGACTCAGTCCAGTAGTGTTGGAAAACGCACAC